>JALJCO010001002.1:0-28777 GCA_023101725.1 Atherinomorus stipes
CACCTATTATAGCATGAGCGTGTTTTTTTCCTCCCTCCAAATGTATCTATCTGCGGCTTGCAACCCAGTGGGCGTGTCCCACAGTAGGCGTGTCCTATAGTGGGCGTGTCGCACTGTGGGTGGGTCTGGTTAGGTTTAGGGGAAGGGTCAGGGATAGGGCTAGATTTTACCGTGCTCTCACTGGCCTGGTGGGCGTGTCGTCGAGTAACGTCACACTACGACACGCCCACTCTATGACACGCCCCTGTCTTGCGAGTCGCAGATAGACCCTTCTCGTTTTTTCCCCAACATATCGGAAGTTGTTAAAAGTCATCCAACAGCTAGATGGCGCGATAGAAATTGATGCCGTTAAGCGTTGTTGACTGTCGCCTTCAGTTTTGTTGTTGTTCTGGCGCTTCCGTCGCTTACAGCGAGGAGAGGAGGTATGACAAATGTACCGCTAGATATTTAAAGATATATATTTAAACGGGCTTACATTCAGAGAATGTGCTCATTATTCCAACTCTGGTAGGTCGAGAATCAGCTTAGATTATTATATTATCATAATTAGCTTTTTGTTTGGTTATAATTCGAGTTGGAGCAGGTATTTTAGCAGCAACATTAGCTTCAGCTTATGCTAGCTAACGTTAACAACCAGTCTCCTGCCTGGCTGTTAACGTTCATTCGGCTTTTTGCTAAAATATTAGAAATTAATTGTAAGCTTGCAAACTGTGACGCGAACTAACTGTGTAGCGAAGCTGCCTCTTTGTTTCTGCCTCAGGTTTTACAAGCACTGAAGTGAAGCAAGTTGAATGAGAAGTAAAAGCTGTGTGTCTGTAGGTAAAAGTTGAACTGAGGCAGAAATGTCGCTGTACGATGACCTCGGTGTTGGTGCCAGTGACACCAAAACCGAAGGCTGGTCCAAGAACTTCAAGCTGCTGCAGTCCCAGCTGAAGGTGAAGAAGGCAGCTCTGACCCAGGCCAAGGTAAATGCAGTTATGATGTCCACTTAAATTAAGGAATAACGTAAGTGTGTGACAACGTTCACAGCAAATTAGTGTTTGATAAATATTGATCATATGTATGAGGATATAGAAGGGTATAAATATATTTTTTTTCTTTTGCCATATGTATACTAAATTCTAATTACATAGATCTATACCTTTGAGCTTTTGCAGACAAATGCAGCAGGTAGCAGAGGAAATTAACAAGCTTAGCTCCATCTGTTTGGAAAATTGGCAAATGTCTATTGCTTTCCACTTGTCAATAAATTTTCACACTAGATTTATGTGAAAGTACTGAGGTTGCATATTGGTTTTTGCACACTGCTTCTGCATATTGTTTTTGTTTAGTCAAATATAGAATGACACTGTAATATGTCATTCTTTTGTATGAGGTTTGAATTTACCTCATTGCAAGATCTGTTACAGACTAGATTTTTTTGGTTTATTTTCTCTTGATGTGTTAAACTTACAGTATGTAGTATTATGGTGAGTTTTCTTTTACACATGATTACAAAAGTTTATTTTAGCTGGATACAGAACATGGATAGCCTCACACGGTCACTGAAATATGGATGCTTGACTTATGGAAGTTAAATTTGTGGAGAAAAGCAGTTGGTGATCATGTGATAATAAGAGTGGGTCAGTATTCAAAAACATGGGATAGAAATGTGCCACTTTGTTGGTGAAGGAAAAACGTAACGATCACTTTAATCATTACAGATGATTATACAAAAATTGCTGATATCAAATGCCAGCAGTATCTGACAACAGATGGGAAAATCCACTTTATTCCTGCAGCTGATGAGGTTGATAATGCTGATACAAGTAAATCTGTGACCTTTGGTCATTTACTGCATTTCACTCTCACCTTTTCCTGATTTCCTTCCAGCTCTCCACTGTTTCTTTTTCTCAGTGTAAAACAAGGGAACATTATAGAAGGATGTGTTTGTGTGTTTGTCTGTAGTCCCAGCGGATGAAGCAGACCACTGTCTTGGCACCTGTCATAGATCTAAAGAGAGGAGGTTCCAGTGATGACCGACAGAACACAGACACTCCTCCACATGCAACTGGACTAAAGGTCTGACTCACTCAGTATTAGTGTCAGCTAGATTTTTTGTAGTTTGAATGGGCTGGATCTTATCCAGCTGTGCAGGATAAGAATGCCTGTGGGTAATGGACGTCCATGTTGTGCCTCCTTCAGGATGCAGTGCCCAGCGGTTTCTCTTCTGGCGATGTGCTGATTCCATTAGCCGACGAGTATGACCCCATGTTCCCCAATGACTACGAGAAGGTGGTGAAGCGTCACAGAGAGGAGCGACAGCGGCAGAGGGAGCAGGAGCGGCAGAAGGAGATCGAAGAAAGGGAGAAGTATGGCCATGCTTTTTTATTCTGAGATTAATTTGTGAGTTAAAAATGTTCAAACCTTGACGCCCTTTTTCAGTGTAGATAATGACATAACCTAAAAGGTAAACACCTTTTCATAACCAGATACAGCTGTAGCTGTAAGCACAAAACAAACCCAGATTAGTGTGTCACGGTTTTATTATTTCATTAAAAAATCTTTTAAAAAATGAACTTGGTGTGTTTCAGGAAGAGGAAAGACAGGCACGAAGGTGGTGCTCCAAGCGGTTTCTCTCGTTTCCCAGCTGCAGAAGAAGACTCAGATGATGATGATGAGTACGAGAAAGAGCGGAGGAAACGAAGTGAGTACTTCCAACTATAACGACTTGGTGAAAAGGGGGGGGGGGGGGGGGGGGCCCCCCCCCCCCCCCCCCCCCATCAATCAATCTAAAATGCAAGCTGGCAGTTAGAATCTGGGTCAGTATGTGTGTTGTGGAGTGAGAAACTGGAGAGCATGTCATAATCACACAAATTGGATAAAAACCACCTATTTTTGCTCATTAAATTATTTTCCATGGCTCTCCTTAAACTTGACTCATTAAACTATTGGTTCAGTTTTCAAAAGAAATGAGCATTCAGACCTCCCTGTGCATCAACGGTGAAGCTGGAAGGTAAAGTTGTTGCCAAAAAACATACAGAAAGAAAGAAAGGAACACTGGGTATTTCCTGCTCTGTTCTTTGTGTGGCCCAATATTTCCTTTTTAAACATGAGACACTCCCATAACACGATTAAAGGAAGGCGCTGCGCCGTTATGACATCATGCTATTATGTAGCTGATCCATCTATCACTCTCTGACTGACACTCTAAAAGATAAGAATGGCTGTGTAAACTGGAAACAGAAATAAGGTTTTACTGCACCATACCTTCCCGTACCAACCTGGACCCGCTGGTGGAAACGGGGCATGAAAGGCAGTACATCCAACCGTAGTTAAAGGAAGAGCTGCCGCTCACAGTAGTTGATTTAGATTGAAGTTAGTTACTCAAGTCAAAGTATGACACATAACCATCAAAAATTTGTTTCACCTTAACAGCTTTACCAATTTGATTTAGTTGCAGTTACCAAAACTTATTTTGTTTTCTCTTTTACCTTTTCTAAAGAAAAGAATGATTATGGGCCTAAAGCATCCTCAGATGTGTGGCTTGGACTTCACTTGCTGGTTTTATTATCGTTTCTCAAAACTAAAACAAAAGCTAACTGTTGTAGTTTTTTTTGCCTCTTAGATATGGGTGGAGCAGCCATCGCCCCTCCGTCATCGCTGGTGGACAGAGATGGTAAGTTATGGTGGTGAGATAGTAATACAGAAACAGAACATGTTCAGCTGAGAGCAGCTGTCAAACAACAGAGTTTACTGCAGGATGTACATCCACGAGGATAACTGATGATAATATTCAGTTTGATGGGTAGAAAAACTGAAATGAAAAATTCTTTATTGCTCTTAAATGATTGATAAAAGGATAGTTGGTTTCAAAGCTCTAGACACTATCTTAACAAGCGGCAGCTAGCAGTTTTTGGTGGCATTTTTGTAAATGGAGAGTTTTCAAACAAGTGTTTCAGTTTCAGAACTGTCGGAATATGTCCAGACACTCATTCTATGGACCGTGATAGCTGTTTTAGTAAATTAACGCTAGCAGATGGAAGCAGGCTGGCTGATCCAAATACCTTAAAGGAGAGGCATGAATATCTTCTGCGCTGCAGATGGTAGAGTGGCCCGACATCTAATCGAGAAAACGTGTGTCTGGCAAAAGAAACTCAAAGCACAGAAATAGCTGAATGCACCTGAACTAAGTGAGAAATGCTCACGTTCTAATTATAAAATACATCAAGCTACGTCTGGATCTTTGTGTGCTTCGGTCTGAAGTTTTGCCCTGCCAGGTCAAAGCAAGAAGGATGATGTATGACACCTAGGTCATCATAAATTGGGTGAACATTACCATTTTTAAAAGTAAACTGCACCTGCATGGCTGGGCAAGTTTAAGCTAACGGAAATGATTATAGTGCAGTAGCTGTTACACTCCTTCTGTTGTGTGTTATGATGGTTCGTTGTATTGATTTTAGGGAAAAGCATAACATATTGCATGCTAGGGTCTTGTTGCAGTCTTACAGCAGCAGTACTATGTAAACTGCAAATGCAAGCATTATTGATGACTGTCTCTGTTCAGTCTTTTCATCTTATTGGATTGAACTTCAATTGTCTTAATTTTTTTTCTGAGGACTGGAGTCCGCTGGTATCCTGGAAAAGAAACAAAAACAACACTTCAGTATACTGCCACGAATGTTGTAACTCCTATTCTGGCACCCAAACACACAACAAGACGACATTTTAAAGTCATAATAAGACTTTAGATGTCTCGTTTCTACAGTCTTCCCTGCGCGCTTTCCTCTGTTTTTTGCCTCCAGCTACAGTGGCGATGTTACTGTGACGTAGGCCTCGAAAGGGTCTATGCAGGGTCCTGCAGGTATTAGGACTTTTCCTGCTGCAACACACCTGACTTCAATCAATGGGTAATTGGCAGACTTGTGCAGCTTAGTGTATTTTACGTATTTTATTTGTGTGTGTGTATATTATTTTATTTGAACATATTTTTACTGTTTTAAATGAGAGCTGGTGAAGCTATACAGAGCAACACTTGTTTTCTTATCTTATTTTATTTCTATTTCATCTTTATTGCTGGGTATTTTTTATGTGCAGCACTTTGGAGACATGTTCTGACTGAAATGTGCTTTATAAATAAAGTGGATCGGATTGGATTGAAGCTCTGGACATCAGGTGGTGTGTTGAAGCAGGGAAGCCCTGAAGACCTGCAGGATGCTGGCCCTTGAGGACCGGAGTTGCCGACCCCTGGTCTATAGACTAGCAGTCTATCTGTCCAAGGGAGTTACCCTGCCTCTCACCTGCTCATTGCTGGGATAGAACCCAGATTTCCTGCAACCTTGAATGCCTCCCTTACATTGGAAGACTTTTTTAAAGATTTGGAAAAGACTCCTGGAAGACCACCATCTCACATCTAAAGACAGTTTTTAGTCTCAGATTGAGATTCATGCAATTTGTTCCCATCATCATCATTATCATAATAATACATTTTATTTGAAAGCACCTTATCAAAGCACACAAAGACACTGTATAAAACAGATAAAAAATTGAAAACAGTAAGCTAAAACATTGAAAATGTAAAACAATCTGCTCTCTCCAACCGAGAACATTCAGTAACAAGCATGTCTGTGCAGCACCGATGTGTATTTAGTGTTTACTGTCAGTAATCTGATTGCTGCTGTGTGTTCTGCAGTAAGATATGACAGCGTGGGGTTTGCATGGCATTCTCCGCGAGCCACGTTGCCGCTTTTATATTGAAGTCAACGCATGTCACAACTCTGTATTTCCATGGCTCTGGTCAACATATTATGCAATTCTCAGTATTTACGGTTCTGGAGGTCGGCACCTGTTTCCGCTGCTGTCAGAGCTCATCCAGTTATTGGTTGTTGATTGTGTTGCGTTGCTGCGACTTGCGATAATATTAAACATGTTTGATATTATCACAAGCCCAATACGAGGAAAATATTGCTATAAATCTCAATCTAGACCAGGGGTGGGGAACCTTGGCCCTCATCCTGCAGGTCTTCCACTTGTCCTTGCTTTTACACACCTAATTCAAATCAATGAGCCTTTGTGCAGAACGTGATTGGCTGTTAGATCCACTTGATTTGAATCAGGAGTGTTGGGAGTGGGGAGAAATGGAAAGCCTGAGGGGGCACCGGCCCTTGAGGACCAGGGTTCCCAACCGCTGATCTGGACGATTGAGGCCGCGGGGGTTTGCTGCGACTCCAGGAAAACTCCTGAGATTTACTAAAGTCTTCCAGTTTTCCCGGCATAAGTAGTATAGAGATTGGATGGATAATCCTATTTGGAAATCATAAATAAGGTCTGAATGTACCAGAATTTAAATGTAAGTTCAGCAGTTTGACCAGCAGAAGGCAGCGTTGGTTACCAAATAACTTCAGATGTCAATGAGTAGAAAAGTTTCGCCGTGCATAACCTTTAACAGGAGTGTTTCTTTTTTTATTCATGTGTATGTTAAGGCTCTTCTTCGTACTCCTACGATGATGAAGGCCGTCCTGCCAGAGGCTCAAAGGCAGCCATCCCTCCACCTCTATATGAGGACTCGGACCGGCCGCGTTCACCACCCGGACCAACCAGTTCTTTTCTGGCCAACATGGGGTAGGTGGGACACACATGCTCACACCAAACAGCTGTACACAATAAGCAGCTGTGTTTATTTCTAGAGGAGTAATGATAATTTAAAAAGAAACTTGATTAAAATGATCCGTTCTCCTGACAGAGGTACGGTGGCCCATAAGATTATGCAGAAGTACGGCTTCAAAGAGGGCCAAGGCTTGGGGAAGCACGAGCAGGGCCTGAGCACGGCGCTGTCTGTGGAGAAAACAAGCAAGAGAGGGGGAAAGATCATCATAGGCGACGCTGCAGAAAAACGTAAGTGCTTGCTTTCTTTTGATTCAGCTTTTTTCTCTGTTCCGTTTCTGTCCTCTTCTCTTTGTCTCCTTCAAGTCATTTTATCTGTCGGATGGAACGCTCCAGCTCATGTTGTGTCCAGCCTACATCTGCTTTCTGTCATAAGTCTTCACTGATCATGTATTCATGTACATTTTGCTCTGACAGTGACCACCATTGTGTCATTTTAGCTTCAGGTAGATGTTATTTACAGTAACTTTATGTGCACGTGTTTCATTTTGGATTTGTGCATGGGTGTGTTTTTCTTTTTTTCTCCGAGCAGCGGGATCCAGCCAGTCAGGTGGGGCCGAGACTTCAGGCGGACCCTTTGCAGGTTGGCCTCCTCTCACATTTTCTACTTCCCGTACGCAGAGTGTTTCTCACAGCGTCTGTTTAGTCTTCGGGGTGTTTGCATTTGTTTTTTACTTTGAATGCACAATATAATTGGCCCCGGTTCGGTATCAGCTTATATCGGCCTTAAAACTGAATATCGGACATCGGCCACCCCACGGATATTTAATGATATTTAACCGATCAGCCCGATGTTTCTAAAGTCTTAACCCCCCCCCCCCCCCCCCCCCCCCCCCCCCAAACTCCTTCTTTTTCTTATTCAAAAACTTCTTTTTTACAGACTTTAAAACTACTAAAGACTAGGGGTTGGAAAAATTATTGATGCACTGAAATATCGCAATATTTTCATTTGCTGATATCTTCTTGACATTTAAAAATGCAGAATCGATCTATTTTACTAGCGAAATCTCACGAATTCATGAAAATTTCGCGATATTTTCATATGCTGATATTATATTGACATTCAAAAACCCAGTTATCGATCTATTTTACTAACGAAATCACGCAAGAATTTACGAAATATCGCAAGAGTTTTTAACAGAACGATGAAATCTTGCAAGATTTATAATAGATCAATTCAGCATTTTTAAATATCAATTTGATATCGGCATATGAAAATATCGCGATATTTCAGTGTAATCGATATTTTTTACTTTGTTTTGTCGGAAATGGATGACAAACTGCTATTTGCAATGACTGCTTATGTTTTTCAGCTTTAATATCGGGATCGATATTGGTTATTGGCCACATGAGTTTTAAAATATCGGCATATCGGATATCAGCCAAATTTCAATATCATGCACCCCTAGTTTTTTTACCTGTCTGCGCTCTGGTAAAAGCAGCAATGCTGTTCGCCTTTTTGAAGCTTTGCGATTCCTAAATGATCTCATTAGATCAGAGTTCTCTATGCAGGCATGACGGATCTACACGCATAACTACATCTGGTCTTGCATGCACGTTTCTGTCAAAGCTGCATCTGATGAACTTGGTCTGATTTAGTCTACATATTTTTAATATTTGCTTACCAAACAAGAACAGTTTTTACCTCTACGGCATGCTGTTTGTTTGACTCTCCTTTACTTGTCCTCCTTAAACTTCTTCAGACCATCTAGTCATCTGCTTTAAACAAAAGCAAAATCTACTCAACACATTTTAACAGCTGAGAGGATGTGTAGGTAGTGTTCCAGTCTGGCCACTAGATGTCAGGTTTAAATGTGAGGACCATCAGTGATCTCGCCAGCAAAGCTGTGGTTGTTGCGTTTCTCTGTAATCAGTATTGAACAGAATGAAGAGGAGTTCTGTGTGGAAGTCATTCTTAGATATCCCCTTCCATCCTAAATGTCAGTACCAGTCAGGACTCTTAAGTACATTCTCAGGACACCTTATGCCAACTATTTATCAGTTTTAAGGTGACTGGTAAAATAGTCTGAGTTAAGCTGATTAGCTTTGACAATCTACATGTGACCGTTGCCATAATCAGTTGGTTACTTTTTTTTAATCAAATTTTGCTGGTTTCAAAAAGTAGTAGAAGAGTTTAGATCACAAAGAAAGTGGCATCTTTACATAGACATTGCAAGATAATGGCAGACATTGGCTTTTAATTACTTACCACTAGGGTAGAGTTAAACTCTGACATGTTACTTTCTCATAAACTGACAGTTTCCTGACATCTTTGGTCAAACTACCACAAATAAAGGGGAACATGTCATTTGTCCACCATGAATTTACACCTCTTTTCCCACTAACTCATCTTAGGGTGACCCACTTACTTCCCTTTACCACGTCTCTTCTGCTGTAACTCTTGAAGCACATTGTTACTTTATTAGAACGTAAATGGTAAATAGCTTAAGAGCTCACACTAGCACACACACCAAACTAGTTTTATTCTCAGATATTTAGATTTCCTTAATCTGGAGTTTACCAGTTTGTACTGGTTTCTCTTTTGGGTGCAATCTTCTTATAAGTCAGAAGTTGAACTGACCTACATTGTTAAATACAGCACCGCAGATTGTAATGGTCTTTTAGTTAAAACTCTAGCAATGCTGAAATTCACTGTTGCTTCATTCGCCTGCGTTTTTTTTACGTTTTTAAAGGTTAATGCTCAAACATGACTCCTATTGAAGCTGACAAATTTGTTCCAGTCCAGCTGCTTCAGTGATGATTAGGAAATAGGAAATAGAACTTTTCAGCTACTTAGTAGGAAAAGAAGCTCAGAAATCAGATTTGATGACATCAAGGACCTAGTAGAGCATTATTGCCTTTTTTAAATTTAAGTATACCTTAAATCCACCTAATGAAAAATTGATGTCAACAACAATGTGGGGAAAAAAAGTGTCAGCTTCCTACTTCCAAGGTGCAGCAAATTCAGCCTGGTTTGAAGTTGAATGGGATTTTAGAGGGCACAAAAATGTCAGTGTTAATGTAATGTTTTTGTGGCCGTTTCATGATTTTCAGTCACACATCAGCCAGATATTTTAAAACTCTGCCTGTTCTCGTCTTCTTCGCGCCTTTTTAAACTTAATGTTTGATTCAGGTTACTAATTTTTCATATGTTTTCCCACATTAATATTCTGCACGTCTGTAATCCTAAAGAAATAATGCTTTAACAGATATTGATGAGCTTTTTGGCTTGTCTCAGCTTCACTGGACAATTAGTTAAAGCTGACACAAGCCAAATAGCTTTTTAAAAGATCTGTTATAGTCTTAATACTTGATTCCTCGGTTTCAAGTGGACTGTGGATTTGCACAAGGTTTAAGTTCAAGCAGAAACTAAGTGACAAGGGTCCTCGTCCACACTGATGTTGACATTATTTTCTGTCATCTCTGATGACGGTTGTGTTCAAGTCTTTTGTATTTTCTGCAGTGTGGTCTCTTTTAATGTCTGAACCTCAGAGATATTTTGTTTCTTATCTTCTTGATGAGAAAAAAAGTAGCCTCTGAAGATGGTTTAAAAACTTTTGCTTAAAAAATAACATTAAAGAAGAAAACAAAACAAAAACAGCCAAAAAAGAAAAAAACAAAGCCTGAAGTCATAACGTAAATCTTACGTAAACGTTTTACTGGAAAAGTTCTGCATGTGTTTCAGCAACAACGTATTTACTGATCCAGTGAATAACATCGAATTGTTTTAACAACCAAGACAGGACACGCATCCTTTAGTCATGGAAAAGATGGTGAAGTGTTTCAGAAGGATCATGTGCTGTCCTAGACTTTATTCAAAGTTCTGACTCACCCAACCTCAGCAAAAGCAGGTTTGAGCAGAATGAAATGTTTTGATATATTAAACAGAGTGTAACTGACACAGTGTTGTATGAATTTGAGCCATACTCAAAACCAATAGTGACCTTATTTATTTATATAAGCATTTTTTCCATGCAGTCTTTATTCTCTTAATATTCAATTAATCTGAGTTTATTTCTTTTTTATATGGTTGCAGAATATGTTTGTCCTTCTGCTGCTTTGACAGGAATACTAAAAGCAATGCTGCACTCGAGTGACCCAATCACAGTTATTTCTCAGCAGCAGAATAACACAATCAAACTAGTGACCTTAACAACCATGTATGCCAGAAAAGTACACCTCACCTCGACTCAGCGATCACAAAACAGCTGAATAGCTTCATTTGTCACCTAGCTTGAGCCAAGCTCCTTGACAATGCAGCGTATTGTTCACCTTCAGTTGCTCCATCCAGCACACCTGCAGCTTGGAGATATTCTTTGGAGAAGGGAAAATATTTGACTTTTGTTATCTGTCTCTATCCACTCAGCGGACGCTTCCAAGAAGTCTGAGGCAAACCCGCTCACAGAGATCCTGAAATGCCCGACCAAAGTGGTTCTGCTGAGGGTACGTGTGTGTGTTGTGTTGTTTTACATGCCACTGTCATTGTCTCATTCTTTCACAGAAAAATAAACATACTCAAAGTGGGAAAAAAACATTATACTTTAGCAAAATCTCGGATATTCAATCCAGTTTGAGATGATATCCGCTTATGTTTTGCAGAACATGGTGGGCCGAGGAGAGGTGGATGAAGACTTGGAGGGAGAAACGAAAGAAGAGTGTGAAAAATATGGCAAAGTGGTAAAATGTGTCATTTTTGAGGTGAGAGAAGTAAAACTCAACTAAACCATGTCAAAATGAAACAAACAGGAAAATAAAACAATGAAAACTTTCCCTCCCAGATTGCAGACGTGCCTGATGATGAGGCTGTCAGGATATTTCTGGAGTTTGAGAGGGTGGAATCAGCCATCAAAGGTCAGTATTTACTTATGGATTTAATAAGAAACAGTCAATCTGGAATATAATTGCTGAAATTATAAGTTAAAATCATGAGATCACAGCCTGGACTTGACTTTGCATTACTCAGTATAAACTTGTAACGCCTTCATATGTGAGTAACCGTTCCTCCATAGAAGATCGGCTTTATGTAATTGCTTTATTATTTTTTCCTCTTTTTGGGATTGTATAACTGCTCTAATATTGTGGGTGAAAGTGTGTCCCAATCTAAATGAGTTGGCCCAGATCAGAAACAAGGTGAGACTCTGCTCCCTGTGGCGTTATATCACAAGTAGCCCAGCAACCCAGCCGTCTCCCTACGGCACCAGCAGAACCAGCGCTTACATCACAGTCAAGCGAAAGCGGGACAGACATTCAAACAATCACACTCTGCATGTCATAAGGAATTATTTTAAAGTGTCAGACGACGTGGTTGATTTTTGAAGATGTGTTATAATGTCATGCTGAATTTATTCTCAGCTAGAAACTCATTTAGTCGACTCTAAGAAAAAAAAATTTGTTGAAAGAACTTGGATTTCCAAGTTGATGATTTAGAGAAAGTTTCCCCAAGAAGTCAGAAAAAAACAGTTTTAGTCTCTCTTGATCTGGAGATAAAACAGGATGTAATTTTGAGCTCTAGCATTTAACTTTTGAGGTAAATCAGCACTGCGTTGAAAGAAGGGTGAGGAAGGGCCACGTTTGAAAGGCTGACCTTTTGATGAGGACAAAGAACGGTGCTTAACAGATATTCTGAGGATGCCACATTACTCTCCCAGAAAAACTGTTCTGAGATTGAGGATTCTTTGAAGGACTAAGTTCTTGGTTTAATCAAATTTCAACGATGCTTCTGAGTATCCTGTTTGCTTTCATCCTAAAGTTGTTGGAATAATGTATTCCATGAAAGGACAGAAAATGATAATGTTGATAAACTCGTGGATGTTTGGTAGCCAACTACAAGCTTATCAACACCTTTATGTGTTTTTCTTTTCTAGCTGTATGGTGTGTAGGATGTAAATGACGGTGGAACTCTGACTGCCACTTCAAAACATAAAGCATGATTTCCTTTTAGTGTAGTGTGTAAACGGGAGTTTATGGTTTCAGAAGCACTTTTGGTACATATGACGCCTTTTCCTGATGGCATTGCTGTCAGTTGGAGGGGCATTACCACGGTCACTTACCGTGGTAATGCCGTTTGCATAGACGGATAAACAAATTATTTAAAACATGGATTAACATCCTGCAAAGTGAACCATCAGCCTGTTCCTCCCTTATACTCAAACTTCCACAGCTAAGCTACTGACTGATTGGTATGTGCGTCACCATTGCGTCACATTGTGGGAAAAGGATACCAGCGTAGTGCTTGCACACGGGCACGGTCCCTCAGGAATGCGATACTTCATATAGTACTTGATCTGAACTGTGTTTTTAGACAAAGTTAAAAAATTTTGACAGATCCAGGCCACCTACCTTTTCCATTTTCCAGCTTCATGCTTAGCTAAGCTAAGCTAAGTATTCCCTGGCTGCAGCTCCTTATGTAGTCTGCGAATGATATTTATCATCTTTGCTGATGTAGCTCCTATAATTTATTTTCCTGATTGTCTGAATTATCCGGGTACCGTGGAACTCTCTCCTCCTTTCTCTTGTATCATCTGTTTCCATGACATTCAGGATGTAATGTGCAGCTAAATAAACCATGGCACGCCAGCTGCACTCACTAAAGTCCTTGCATCATAATACCTGTTTAGTACGTCCAGTGTCCTCAGACAGGAATTGAAGTGCACACAGTTGAATGAAAACTCCTGAAGTATAATGTGCTGGTTGATCCATTTGTGAATGTTCTCTCCGGAAAACGAAGTGGACTTGGAGAAACAATTTGAGGACCTTCCCTGATAAGGCTAACACTGTCGGAGAGGACAGAACGGTTGCTGGGTGTCTTAGTTGTTCTTTATGAAGAAACACAACCCTGCCTACAGGACAGCTTGTATGTTGTGGAAACACAAGCATCATCTGAGGAATGACTGATGTATTTTTCACACAATCCTGGAATGAGTCAAGTATTAGAGATAAACTATAGCTTACAACAGTCTTGCATTTTTTCTCCACAGCTGCTGTTGATTTTTTTCTGTGATTTTTAGCTGTAAAGATGGCGTCTCCTTGCAGGAATGTAAAGATAGCTGCGTGATATGCATGCAGACGGGTAGGAAGTGGTAAAGCCATTCAAGGACTTGAGGGAAACGTGATATTAAACGGATAACGTTGGAGTATCTTTCTGTGCATGTTGTTTTCAGAGATTCATCTGCATATTTTGGCTGCAGTCTAACTTTGACGTCTCTCTCCTGCAGCTGTCGTGGATCTGAACGGACGTTACTTCGGAGGGCGAGTCGTCAAGGCCTGCTTCTACAATCTAGACCGGTTCCGGGCTTTGGATCTCGGCGAGCAGGTCTGATGTCTCCATGGGAAGCTCAACCAATAACAACAGACACTATGAGCTCATGTCATCGCCCCACTTGTACATAACTTTTTTTTTTTAATTTCCCAAACATCTGTGTCTGTGTGTAGAGACAATACGGCCATCTTTTTAGTTTTTGTTTTTCTTTCTGTGATTGAAAAGTACTTTTATGTCAAGAAGAAATAAAAGATGTAAACCAATCTCGTGGCTTTTTTAAATATATTTTTTAGATAAATTTATCAATATTTTCCTCTGAAAACAAGACCGTATGATGTAAACATCTTGTGATGGAGCACCTCTGACTTTCCAAGAAGCCTACTTTCTCTGTCTGAATCTTGTCTGACATAATGCTGGTTCCTCTGTAGTGTTAACATCTCCCTGAGGTACAAGAGTCCTAACTTAGCCTTGCTGGATTATAGAAAGGGGACTGGGACAGTGAACGCAGCCCCAGCCTCATTCAGAACTTATGTAAGTGAGCCACAAGGACCCTGGAGGTTCCAGTCAACAACGTCAGAGGAGCTCCCCCTGGAACAGGTTTAATTCAGATCAGGGGAGCAGGTTGGTTTGTGATACAGAAATGAGAAAAGAGACCCATTTAGAAGATTAAATTTTGTCATTAATGCTGCAGGGTTCAAAGGTCAAGAGGAAGTGAATAAGCAGACAAAAGCCAAGAAGTAAAAACAATGGGAAGAAAAATCGTCCTCTAAGACTGACTGGTTTTGTATTGACTGTCCTGAGGTTTTTACCATGGAAATGATCCTGGGATGACCCGCCACCATTTTCCACAGAAGTTTGGGTCTTTTTGTGTTTCTCGGTTGTTTTTCCTTCTCAGAATGCACACTAATTTGATCAAGCCCCTCCTTAAGTTCCAACTCGCTCTGAAATTGATTCGTCTGCTTTCCTACAGCCTGCTTCATTTGCAGCTGGCAGCTTCCAAATGTTAATCCCACGCATGGAATTGACCTCAGACATGTATATTATACATGATTAGCCAATGTGTGAAACTTTGAGATGTCAAATAAAATTTGGGCTCCTATACAGGCCACTAATCCTAAACCTTTCTCTCACAAGTACAAGTAAAAGCTGGTAAACGGAGAGTAAAAAAGGGTGCCTGTGTCCAAATATTTCAACATTTTACCACAGCACCAGTCATGAGTTGTTCACATTCACTTATTCACTCAGTGTGTTGTGTCCCAATGTTTTGACAGGTTCTGTGTGTAGACAGCAGGTATGAGAGTGAGACGTGCTCTGACTGCGCTGCAGTGCGACGATGCCAGTCAGCCTGTTAAGCCCTGACCTAAATACAAGCAGACATGGCTTCACATCAGGCTGGAGGGTCAGTGTTCGTGTTTCTGTGGGTTTATAGTTTCTATCCAAGACATTTAAGAAGAGAAAACACAGAACCCATTTTATAAGGATTGAATTACCTTTTTTCTTGGTATTGAATCCAGGTTTAAATGGAAGATATTTTATTGTATGATTACTGTGCTGCTTTATTTCCCAGTCATTGTGGCTGCCATATTTATAACCCATTAACTTTTCAAAGTAGGTGAACAACAATGCAAGACTTAGTAAACACCAGGATACAATAATGTGATACCTTCTGAATGACTGTAGATATAGGTTGTTATTTTACCAAACCCCCTGGAAAATGGGTTTTTGAGTCATATATTTAATAAAATGTCAACTCATTTTTTCTGTTGTGGAACCAGTAGGCACATCTTTTACTTCATCTTCCATAACCATTGACCATCCCATAATGGTCCAGTTCTTTGCCAGTTTTATCTTTAAGTGGGTTTTTCTGTCCACTTTGATTCAGCTTTTAGACGCATAACCTCTTTTTTTTTTTTTTTTTGCCAAAACCCCAACACAGAGAGGCAACCACAAACCATAATACTCCCACCACCATGCTTTAAAGTTCAAAACTAAACATGCCCAAAATGCCTTGTTTTCACAAGATTCCTTTTGTATATGGCTTTAGTTACAGGAGATGGCTTCTTCTACCTGCTGGTTTGACTCCCAGCATTGTTCTCTACATACTACAGAAAATTTTACCTTTTCTTTTTTAAAATTTTTTATATTGAAACAAAACAAGGACATAATCCTCCCAGAAACTGGGCCTGCAGATGGAGGTCTTCTACCTACAAGAACACAAGGGCAAATTTGTCCTATGAGTTATTAATTAATGTAACTTTCTCCTGTTTAACTAATTACTGAATTTAGGGTTGTACTTAATTTCAGATTAAAGTGGCAGGAAATTTCCATTTCTGAGTGATTTTGTTTGCTTCTAACGCCGTCATTATGCAGACACTGCTCCAAGGAGAACAAATGGTCCCTATCAAGGTCCTCCCTCATGTGCGAATGCAAACTAATGGGGAAGGGTAGTTCTTATAACTAGACTTGAGATGGGCAGAACTGCGTTCCTAGAATCTCTCTGTCCGAATGCGTCTTATGTTGGAAAAAAGATACCAGTTTTCACATGATGCGCTTCTCCGTTCACAGCTGCTGATGAAATCCTCAAAGTCGGGGGTGTGAGGCAAGGCTTGCATGTTGGTGTGAAGTACCGGAGGACATCTGGCAACAACAAAGGAGCAGCTAAATGAAAGGTGGGAGGGGCTGTCCTCAGGAAATATGGACAAATCACATGTAAAAACAAACCTAAATAACAGGATGGAAATTCTTTATCATAGTATAATTAGAAAACAAAGGCTACTTCTGTATTCATCCGGTAGATGATGCATAAGTATGTGTTAATAAATATATGAGTTAATCGATTCCTGCAAACACATCTTAAAGGGGAAGTTCAGGATTTTTGACATAGGGCCTCATTTTCAAGTGAGCCAGAATGCTGCTTGTCACTGAAGACAGTTTCAACATATTTCATTCCGTTATTCTAGTTCCAGTAGGTTGCCAATGCTAATGCTAGTGCAAGTCAGTAGGAATCTGCTAGCCTGTCATTAATAACAATCTTATCCACTCTTCAGAACATCTGAGGCAAATCATTTTTAACTTCAGACTATCTGTGTAAATGCCATGTTAACAGAATAATGTTAACTAACCTGCATTTCGTTGCATTTGATTGTTGCTGCTCAGAAACTTTACAAAGTTTTACTTCCTGTATTTAGCAGCAGAGTGATGTCATCTGTTGCTACATGCATTAAGGAATTTAATTCCACAAATATGAAATCTAAAATATGGCCACGTATGAAAAGCATGAGGATATGTCGGATCTTGAAGATGATTTCAAACTTTTTCATCAGACTAACTGTCACTGTATCTCTATGAACCGAAATACACTTGCAAAGGTAGTAAGCTGCTAAGAAGCTAGTTCCTCAATATGTCATGCAAAATTTGTCATACAAGGATAGTTTTACTTTTTATAACACACGAGTTTACTAGTTTAACACGGCATTTACACAGGTAGTCTTGCTGATTTTCCTCGGATCTTCTGTGGAGTGGATAAGATTGGTTTTAATGACAGGCTAGCAGATTCCTATTGACTTCCACTAGCATTAGCATTGTCAACCTCCTCGAACTAGAATAACGGGATGAAATATGTTGAAACCGTCTTCAGTGATAAGTAGTATTCTGGCTCACTTGTAAATGAGACCCCATGTCAAAAATTCTGAACTTCCCCTTTAAGATATGCAAAGGTTCAGGATTGCAAACCTTTTAAGTGAAGCTGAATACTACTTATACCCTCCCCCTCCTCAGCCATTGTAAGGTATGCAAAATACAATACTCTCGTAGAAAAATGAATGGATTCTGCATGGCAGCTATTTTGCTCTGTTTCACCACCATCGGAGTGGAAATAAACATTACCAAGCGCATGGATACAACCATATCAATATCCTGGCTTAAGGACTTGTTGCTGATAACATTCTGTGTCCCGCCTTTGGTCCAAAAGGCATTGATTTCCTCCAAAAAAGATCTTTAATAATGATTCATCCGAATCCAGTGCATGTTTCTACTGTGTGATGGTCTGTCAGAGATGTCAACGCTACCACTGGACAAAGTTATCATAAGGCTTTGTTTGCACACAGAAAGTACAGGCAGCATTTATTAAAGGGAGTCCATACTGCAGTGCCTCACAAAGGTGTCTTATAATAATCATTTTCCCAGTTGGTTATATCATAGAGTAATAAGTTATAGGTCTTTATATAGTAAGTAAGTGATTACAGATCATAAGTGTCCAGGTTAGACTTAAACACCAAGAAGTTCCTCCTGATTCCTTTAGTCATTTAGTAATATGCTGCACTGCAGAGAAAGAAATATGTAAATTCCATACAAACATTTTCTAAGGAACACTATCTTTAAAAACTAATGGTTTTCTCATACATTTGTAAAATAAATAAATAAAACAAAAACCAAAAGCAAAAACTGGAGATCAGATTTCATTCATTCATTCATTCATTCATTCATTCATTCATTCATTCATTCATTCATTCATTCATTCATTCACATTTTCCAGGCTTTTTCCTAATTTGGATTTATGTATATATTAAACTGTAATAAAAGTTAAATGAAACAAATTTCCCATTTTTGTTGATGTTTGTATTTGCTGATTCTCTCTGATCATCTAAAATTGTGTCTTTAATTTATTCACAGATATGATTCAAATTAAGATCAAAAATACAAACTTCTTACATTTTTTAACTAAATAAGCTAAAATATATAGTGAGTCCTATATATTTAAATGCATGAACATCCCACAGAACTAGAGACAGGATTAAAACACTAGAAATGAAAAAGGAAAAAAAAAATTTGAAATGCAGGATCAAAATACTGTCAGTGAAGACGTTTTTGTTTTTCTTACAGCTGTGACAACCACAGCTGTCGCAGTAAGACAACCAGCTTCCTTTACTCTGGTCAACAGGAAACAACGGGAAAGAGTTTATTGGTCTAATTCATTAAGTCAGTTAATGAATCACAGATCAGCAGAACTGACATTAAAAAAGAAATTGCTTGAGAAAAATAGGTTGCAATTTTCCAAATTTTGTCACATTTCATAATGTTTTTTCCCATAGTCATATTAAACAATGCAGACTTTAAATCTAAATCCTGAGCTGGTGTTAAAGAGGAAGTTAAACAAAAAAAAAAAAAAAAAGCATCAAAGGTATCCTTGGAATGTATTATGCAACACTTTTAAGAAAGATGTAATAGGATGCCTCAGAAAACTTGGGGGAAAAATCAAGGAAAGAGAAGTAAATCAGTAAAAAGCGTAGAGCTGATGTCTGAGGGAGTTTAATAAGGTATGTGATATATAGTGGGTTGTTCCATAGGTATGGAGAAAATGGTATGACTTGACCTATTTGCTGCAGCTCAAGCTGAAACATCAGGGCAAGTTGTTGAAGCTATTCAGGTTGTCTGGATGATGATGGAGGATGATGCAAGAAAAGTGAGGATTGGCACGGTTTAGATTCTTTTGTGTGAGAGTTAATTTAAAAAAATATTTATGCACTAAGTTATAAAAATCCTTTCAACTAGCCTACCTCAGCTTCTGATAAAAGAAAACTTGATTTAATACGTAAAATTCAGCTTATTGCTTAGTCATTTATCAAGAAGCTTGATTTCTCCTCTACATCCATTTTATACCTATTTTCTCCATCATTATGTTTGAGATGTGAAACTAAAGCCAAATCGCGATGAGTAGTTACACCCAGTAAGGCTGGAATGGTACTACCCAGTGTGATGGAAGTGATGAGCTGATGTGCGGCTCCGCACGTATCCTCCACGTTACACTAGGCTGAATAAGCAACTAACGGAGTTTCCTTTGTGACAACAGTCAGTCGTAAATCAAAGCCATTTGGGGTGTTATATATATTTGAAAAAATCCTCATTTAATAACAAAAGATGTTTCTGAAAAAAAATCAATATGTATCAAATAAAAAGTTGTTAATTTTGATTGCAATGTATCCAACCATCCAAACAAAAAAAGTCAAAAACGATTAATGTAATAAACAATAATCAACAATGACATTAGAAACAAACAAAGATTCACTTAGAGCTACAAATACAGAGGAATTGCGAAAATTCTCCTTATTATAGGCTACATCACAACACGGTTATTGGCGATAATTTCCCTATAGCCTAAAGAATGGACCTATTATTAAGAATTTTCATCAGGATGATAAAATGAAAAAAAAGTACCATTTTGACAAAAGCCTGTGCCGTTGTAAAAAACAAAAATAAATGGCCTAATAATAAAAACATGAAAAACTCACGGAAAAACAGCTATTTTTCATAGTGAATCTCTGTTTTTGTTCAAATATATAGATAGATAGCCTTTTATAATTAAACAAAACACCCCTTACGTTTAAAATAGTAGGCTACATATATTTTTAAAGGATATAAATAAAGTTTGCCACGAAGCGGCGCTGTGTGAGTGTGTGAGTGAGTGTGTATGCGCCTCTGTTGTGTGAACGGGCTTGCCTTCGCGTGCGCATGGTGCCTCCTCGTCAGCAGTCACGTTGCTTCCCGGCCGGGCGGGCGTGGTTAAATAGCGGATGTGTGCCGCAGACCGGCAGATTAGCCCGGCTCAACGCGCTTTGAGGACACGGCGACACAGCATCTCAACAGACGAGCGAAGCTCCAACTCAGGCTACCACCGCCTCCTTTTAAGCTTTATACCTGCGGGATCTAAGCGACTCGGTTACCTTGTCTTTTGTGGTTCTCCAGTCTCTAAGGAATGCCCAGAGAGCTCACTCAGAACAGGATCCAAAAGATCTGGGTTCCCACCAAGGATGACAAGCGAAGAGGTAAAATATTGATATTGCTGTTGTATTTTTACGCCTGTGACCACACAGTTATAGTTTGAGTCATTCCTCATTAGTATGTCCGACCCTGTTATATTTAAGCACGCGGTTTTAGAATATTTTCTGCTTAAAAGAGATATCGCTGACAGCACATGTGGTCGGTACAGCTTTACAAACTACTTGCATCATTATAATCCCTGCTCTTATTTCAACACAGCAGTATGATGTATTAATCCATCAGTATTCAGTGCACCTGCTGCCTCATACCGGTCTTTTAAATTCCAACTCATTGATTGGTGGTCTCCATCAGGACATGCCCTACGTCACTATTCCGGAGCACGACCGGGGGCTGTTGTAGCCATGGTTACCGTAGTAACTCGGGATTCCTGAATGTGACGCCTCTGAAGTTTTCTCATTGGTTAGTCGGCGTCGCGCGCACATGGAGCGACCCTGATTCTGGCTTTATATTAAACAGACCACGACCACCGTCGCAGAGGAATGTGAGCTTTGAAAGGGTAGCTTTCTTGGTAGAAAAAGATTTTATACTGCCAAGCAATTCCTTAATTTTTGAGTATGGGGGATTTGTTTTCCCTTACTTTTAATATTTAGATAGGCTAATGGTTTTTAAGTTGTACGCGCTATTTTAAGATGAAGAAAGCACAATTGAGGCACCTGCACGAGCTCAAAGATGCAATAGAAACAGGAATTTGGCCTGCGTCTTGTCTCTGGCAATATGAAAACATGAATAAATATAAGAACAGTTTTTATAATGGAAGTGTAGACGGAAAAAATCCAGTTGATATCCCGAGAGTGTTATTCAGCGAGGATGCGCCTTTTTTATGGAGTGCACAGATGCTTCAAGTCTTCCTCAGGCTCGAGTCCCGCCCTGTGTTGCATATTTGAATAAGTCAAATCCTCTCTTTGACTTATTCCATGTCACTAATAAATTAAGGCTACAAGAGATGAATTATTAAAATATTAATTAATATGAGGGGGGGTGGTGGTATTTGATCAAATGAATGAACCCAGACCTGGCTTTAGTTCCTTTTTGCTCCCCCCTTTTTTTTTCTTTTCAAATCAGGATTAAACCGGAATTTTGTTAGATATCAGGAAAAAAGGGTGTGGGAAACAAAATAAACTTATGCTACTAATTGATTTTTTTTTTTATGAGCTACAGAGGAATAGAAAAATTAAATGAATGATTTGTTGCACATTGAGTGCGGTAGATATAGGTACAGAGAACTGAAAGGCTCCGGAACAATGAATCAGATGCCTGAACATCCACTTAGAGTTTGATCCCTTTTTCCATTTAAGCATCGTGGCTACTGTGTTGTGGAAACAAGATTAGCAGTGCAGTGACGAAGAGTAAATTAGTGCTCTCAGGCAGTTATTAGACCATGAAAGGACTTGTTGATGCTTACCACAGCAGTGATGTGGAGCGCACGCAACGTGATGTGGCTTAAAAAAAGAAGCTGAGGAGATGTGGCATAAAAAGTAGTTGATGCTTTTGAACAAATCACCTTTTTAGCATCTAAAGCTATCGTACATGTAGAATCTGCATCATGCATTCCTTTGCCATCACCCCCGCTCTCTGCGGCCAGGAGGACATGAAGCATGCAAAGGTTTGACATGGAGTAAAAGCTCCCATGGGCCTCAGGGTGGGATTAATCTACTGTATATGTTGCCCAGTGAAAACAACTCATCCTGGCTGGTGCGGTGATGACCTACAAAATGGGTCATATGTGCACTGATGTGGAAGTAAAGGTGAATCTGATGGCAACAGGCAGCCACATGTTCACTGGGAGTGTGTCAGCTTGGAGAGAAATGGAGATTATTATAGGTTGGAAAGGAATTGGCCTGTTTGTTTGCACCACTTGTTGCTGTCATTTTGTACTCTTCCCTGGAAGAGGTCTAAACATAACACTGTATCTAATTTTTAAGCTTCCCGAATCCCAATGTACAACATTTCCCATTTTTCATAAACAAGCACAGATGTCCTGACATGTTATCTCCTTGTCATCTCTTTCTGCAAGAGCTGGCGTACTCACTTCGCCAACCCCCCCACCGCCATCGTGATGGTGGGCCTTCCGGCTCGAGGGAAGACATACATGTCCAAGAAGCTCACCCGCTACCTCAACTGGATCGGCATGCCCACCAAAGGTACACGAGTCTCCGAAATGGCCAGCACATGTTTAAATGCTGGTCCAGCCTGCACAGCTCAGCAGCTTATCAGTTACATGTTGACATGATGTTCCTTAAAGTGTTTGCCAGACACTGTCAACTCTCATGCTTCAAAATTGGTACCAGGACATAGTGTTCATACTTGTCCACATGTGTGTTGTAGTCTTCAACGTAGGAGAGTACCGCAGAGAGGCGGTCAAGAACTACAGCTCCTATGACTTCTTCAAGCCTGATAACCAATGTGCCGTCAAAATCAGGGAGTAAGTCATCCTATGTGCGCACAGTTGGTAAGGGCGTTACTCAAAATGAGTAAAAAAAAAATAACCTTTGCACCATCTTTGTTTTTTAGGCAGTGTGCCTTAGCAGCCTTGAGGGATGTCAAGTCCTATTTGAAGGATGAGGGAGGCCATGTTGCGGTGAGCTTCTGTTTTGAGTCTGATGCTTTTCTCTGTGTGACATGACAGAAGAACATGGTTTTACTAAGAGTTGTTTCTTTTAGGTCCTCAGAGGCCACTAACACAACCAGAGATAGGCGAGACTTGATCCTCAAGTTTGGCAGTGAAAATGATTTCAAGGTATGTGTTGCTATGGTGACAGAGGAGCGAGTAGTACGCAAAGTGCAGAACATGTAGAGAACGTCTTTCCTTTATCTTTTTCCCAGATCCTCTTCAATGAGTCTGTGTGTAGACGACCCCAACGTCATTGCGTCAAATATCATGGTAAGTCGCATCTTCATGTTTTTCTTGTCTTTCATGACTTGGTGAGCCCTGATCTGCCATCTGACCCTTTTTTCTCCTCCTTGTACAGGAAGGGGAAGGTGTCCTGTCCGGACTACCGGGACTGCAACAAGACGGACGCCATGATGGATTTCCAAAAGAGAATTGAATGTTACAGAACCAGCTACCAACCTCTGACCCAGATCAGTATGGGACAGGTAAACCCATGAACATGTTCATCAAGGCTTGTTCCATATCCAGTAAAAACCTTCAGACTTCTTACCCATCCTGTCCCATTTGCAATTTTCCTCCAGGGATCTTTCCTTCATCAAGGTTATCGACGTGGGTCGCCGTTTTCTCGTCAACCGTATCCAGGATCACATTCAGAGCAAGATTGTCTACTACTTGATGAACATCCACGTCCAGCCGCGCACCATCTACCTGTGCAGACACGGAGAGAGCATAGACAACCTGGAGGGACGGCTGGGTGGCGACTCGGGCCTCTCACCGCGGGGCCGACAGGTACGGGAAGACAAAGCTGCAGGATGGACGGAGATGAGACAAAAGAAAGATGAATCAAGTGTTTGATTTTTTTTTTTTTCCCACTGCTGTAGTTCTCCACTGCTTTGGCTCGCTTTGTGGAGGAGCAGCAGCTGAAGAACCTGAAGGTCTGGACCAGCCAACTGTGCCGCAGCATCCAGACCACCGAGCACCTGGGAGTCCCATACGAACAGTGGAAGGCACTCAATGAGATCGATGCTGTGGAGTGTCCCCTTTCAACACTCCCTTTGACACCACATGATGCAACTCTGCCATGAGCTGTCTGACTGATGTGATTGATGTGTTCTTTTAAGGGAGTGTGTGAGGAGATGACGTACGATGAGGTGAAGGAGAAATTCCCAGAAGAGTTTGCACTGAGAGATGAAGATAAATACTACTACCGCTACCCAGCTGGAGAGGTATTTGGTCATGAATTTTAGAGTTGTATTTAAAGGGTTTTCGATCGCTTTTAGCTTAAACTAAAACTCTTCCATCCTTCATTGCAGTCCTACCAGGACCTGGTCCAGCGGGTGGAGCCCGTCAATATGGAGCTGGAGAGGCAGGAGAATGTCTTGGTCGTCTGCCACCAGGCTGTCATGCGTTGCCTGCTAGCTTACTTCCTGGATAAAAGTGCAGGTGGGTACTACTATTCCCACAAGCCCTCCTGGTTTGCAAGCTCCACATAGTTATGGTGCTCAGATGTTTCTCTTTCTTGCCGCAGATGAGATGCCCTACCTGAAGTGTCCCCTCCACACGGTACTGAAGCTCACTCCGGTCGCCTATGGGTGCAAAGTGGAGTCTATCTATCTGAATGTAGAAGCAGTAAACACCCACAGAGACAGACCAGAGGTTAGTGGAGTTATTCCCAATAACTGCTATTCCATCACACCCGACAGATGCAACAAATCTAAACGGAGGGGGTGCTGTGAGTTTAAAGTCTCGTATTTTCTTTCATAGGAGGTTAAGAGGGGTCCTGGCACTTTGATCAGGAGTGAACAGTGTGACTCCTCTCACCAGCCCGGAGTCCAACATCAAGAAACCTCGCATAGATGACCTGGACGAGGCTCCCATCCAAGAGCTGCCCAACTCTGTAGCCTCAATGGCTCTCTGCAACTCCTCCTACCTCCCCCTCACTCTGGCTGGACAGGTGGGTTTACCGAAGTGCATCGCTCACATTTCCAAATTTTTCAAAGCCTCTTCTACAGTGTTTTATAGTCTGCAAATTTGCTTATGGGAAACTGGGAAAGAAATCTGCAAAGAATTCTGTATTTCATCACAACTGAGCAGCATTTAGGACATCATGACATAACATTTCCTGCATCTGTTTCCTTCGTGTGTTCACTCACTTGTTTGTCATCCCCTTTTCCTCCACTGCCTTCTCCTCCTCTTCACCTCACAGCACTGGCTGGACAAAGTTTGCCTGTAAGTATTTGGCTGGATTGGGATTTTTTTAGCTATCTTGCTGTGTCAGTCACATCCGCCCATTCTCTTCTTGTTGCCATGTTTGTTTTCGCTTCATTTCTTTTTCCTGGATTCTCATATCAAACAAAACAAAGTTATTTCATAAGTCTACAAATCCAGACTTGACTCCATGAAAGATGTTGTAATATTATGTAGATCTATTTCTGGAAGTGATGGGAAAAGAACAGTTACTCATGCTGGACTTTCACTTACCAGAATTGCATTCCTGTGATCCCCAACATGTGTTCTCTAAGTTCTACATGTTACTTAACTCTGCTGATTCATGCTGACTGTCCTGTTCTTGTCTGTGTTTGGTTTGTTTTTGCTGTGTTGCGCTGCTTAAAGACGCACCATCCTCCACATATCTAAAGGTGGTTTCCCGCTTCTTAGTCTTTAAAGGTAAACACACTGTAGAGGCTTTGCAGTTGCTTCATAGTTCTGCTAACCGTCGTCTGACACAAATAAGAAGTTTTTAATACTTTACACATCAGCCAAGTGGACTAATCCCAGGGTTTCATGTGAAGTAGTGACCCAAATGTTAATGTGTAAGCTAGTTTCTGCTAGATGCTCTAGTTTTCTGCTCAGATGTTTTCAAAATAAATCTGTGATGTGGCTGCCGTCAGCTCCTTGTGTAGTTGACTGAGTAACCTTGTGATTGCATCAGTTAAATTGGCCAGTCTGCGCTAGTTTTGCTGGCGCATTAGAACGGTATGAACACATTCGTGTGTGTGTGGGTGGGTGCTGCTCTTGTCACATTCATGCACAATTACCTGTGTATTGGTGTGGCAGTCATAGCAACCTGTTCACACAGGAAACCAAGTTTTTACACCCTTCACACCTAAAATAGTTTAGCTTAATATCTTGTAACTTGTGATTTATGGGTTACACCATCATTTGGCCATGGGGTATATATAAAAGATAAGCTTGCTTTTTGTGCTGTTGGTCAACTTGTCAACCACATGGTGCATATTTGCTGGACGAGTCACTGCCAGAGGCATCTAAAGCCTGTTTTATTTTTTTTGTTTGTGTTTTGCAGAACCTGAGAAGCTCCTCTGGTCTCCATGACATCCTGCAGCCCTGTCAGTGAAAAATGCACCGATGGGTCACGAGGCTCCCAAAGCCGTTTCGAGTCACCCTCTGAGAACAACATGCAACAGCTGGGAAAACTGTCTAAAACCAACGTTTTTCTGTTTGTAAAATGTCAAGTAAATCTTTTTGTCAGCCAGTGACACAGGTTTCTGAACACTTTTTTTTTTTTTCTCATCGAAGCAAGATAAGTTTTCCCTTTCTTGCTTTCTAGCCTGTGTCCTCATGGCCCAGATTGCTCTATGGAAAATAAATTTCTTATGGTTTTATTTTACAGACCAAAGAGTAAATCTCCTGCCCTTATAAAACATTAAGTTTATGTTTTTGTTTGTCTTTACAATCATGATCACATGGTTGTATTCAAGAATTAAATATTGTAAAGCCCACGTGTTTCTAAAATGTTACTCAGTCATGATCAAACTCCTTTTGTATGCTGACATGCTGCAGACCAAGCAACATTTTGCACAGCAGTGATACTATTTTTTTTTTTTTTTGCTTTTGTTCAGTTTATCATGTCCTGTTACTTCATGGTAATGGCAGTGATTTTGCCGTAGAGTGCCTGTAGCGCTTGTTTTTTCAAGCCTGATGCAGCTCTCTCTTATCGTTTCTCTGTACTTAACTGCTTGAAGAGATACCATTTCACCTAATATCTGTACATATCATTTCAATATTTTAATTTTGTTTAGTTTCAGTGCCACGGTGCATGCAGTTGTCTTTACAGATGGGAAATATTTTCATGTTTGTTTTTTGTTGTCATTGTCTGCTACGCACAAAAAAACTATATTTTTTATTACACTGCGTGCTGTTGATAATATCTTTGTAAATGTTAGTGTACATATGAAAAGTGTCAATGAATGGAAGATGACTGGAAACTCATGGGAGGTATTTTTGTTTTGGTTTTTTTTGTACTTGTCTGCTTGGATGAGATGTCTGAGAAGTAAGCAACAGTTTGCTTCTTTATCGGTAAAGATTTTTTTTGTTAATTTGTTTGCTTGAGATACTTGAAGTTAGCTTTTTGTAAAAAAACGAAAACAAAAACGGTTTTCTTATTCTTTATTTATTTTTAGTTTTGAAATGAATGCTTGGAGCAGCAGGCACCTTGTTTAATCTGAGGGCTACACATGAGAATTGGGGTGTACAGTTGATTTTGCATCTGCTGGACCAATAAATTCACTCCAGGAAAGCTAGCAGTGTTTGGGTCTTTTCTTTTATTTAACATTTAATGCCACTTTGTCTGTTTCCATATATGGAGTTAATCTGCGATGGACGTGGTATGCTCTGGCATTCCTATCTCAGTCATTTATGAGTCATACTGTGTGAGTCGCACGCTGCACATCAGTTTTACTGTAGTTTATTGTACTCAGGACAAACAGCCTGCTCTCATATAGTCTGAGTCTTTTAAGGCCAAAGAATTCTGAAATGTAAAGGACTGTATAATTAAGGAACATTATTTTATCTGGTACAACACTAAATCCATCAGAGACAACTGGTTCAGGCATAATCTGTTTTTCAAGCTAATCACTGAGCAGCCAAGTGCAAATGTATCTCAAAGATATGCTTTCTCTTTGATATCAACAATTTTTTATACAAAATGACATTCAGCATATTGTACTTGCCTCAGTTCACTTTGTGGAAAATGTAATTAGTGTTTATATGCTAACATGCTAAACTAAGAAGATAAACTCTACCTGTTAGCATCAAATACAGTGAGCTCACTACGTATTTCAAGATTACAGTGAAAATATAACTCTTTATTCCAGAGTCAATTGTTATTTTCTTTATTAGTTTTTATTTTAGCCATTTTTGCAGTTGAAGTAGTTACATTTTGCCTCCATATAGTTGTTTCTATGTTTTGAAAGGTCTACAGTGGCTGATGTATTCATAGCCCCTCCAAAAAGGCAAAATTTTGAGACTCTCAAAAAGATACTGCTTTTTGAATTGTGGTTAAAAAGAATATTTTTTCAAAAAATCAAACAAAACTATTGTTTTGTTTCATTATTGTGCATTTAGCCTTTTCTTGAATGGGAAGGCATGTAAATGTTACGGGTCTCGGGCACGATGACCACAGTAACAAA
>JALJCO010001003.1:0-117433 GCA_023101725.1 Atherinomorus stipes
TTAAGAGTCGAGTTTTGTATGTAAAACACACGTCTTCTCATAGTTCAATAATGCTTTTCCTCTGTTTTCTTGCCCCCTGTTTGCGTGCGCATCCTATCTGTGACGTTGCTCAAAAACCCATCTATGAGCTCAGATAATGAGGTCAGCTGAAACCTGAATATACTGAATGACCAGGTTATTCCATCAATGGATGTTTCTTTCCTGATGGCACAGCCATATTCCAAGATGACCGTGCCAGAATTTATCAGGCTCAGATTGTGAAAGATGGTTCAGGGATCATCAGACATCATTTTCACACATGGATTGGCCACCACAGAGTCCAGACCTGAACCCCACTGAGAATCTTTGGGATGTGCTGTGGTCAGACTCTACAATCATCATCAAGATCTTGGTGAAAAATCGATGCAACAGGATGCAAATAAATCTGGTGACATTGCAGAAGCTTCTGGAAACACAGCGAATGCTGCCGCAATCAAAGCTAAAGGCGGTCCAACGAAATGTTAAATGTTTGACATTTTTTTGTTGGCGACTTTTTTTTTGGCCGGGCACTGGCAGTGTATATTTATGTATGTGTGTGTGTGTGTGTGTGGTTTTTTATATATATATATATATATATATATATATATATATATATATATATATATATATGTGTGTGTATGTATGTGATTGGCGATATTTTATTGTGTGCGATATATTGTCAAAGAAATCCCCCACAATAACGCTTTGACGATATATCGTTTTTATCGTGAGATGACAATTTATCAGGTTGTGTTTGCAGTTGCACTACTTTGTTTTTTTTTAATAAGCCAAGTTAGTTTTGCTGTTGCATCGTTTGAATAAATGTGGAATTTGGTCTCTCATATTTCAGACTTGTTTGATTGGTGTCACTACAGTTTTGCAATACAGGTGGACTTCTTGAAGTTAATTGATATAGTTTAGTGGCGTCATGTATTTTGTAGGGCTTTCAAGACAGAATTTAGTGACAGATTTATAATACAAAATATTTTGCTGATAGTTTTTATCATTACTTATCGTTACCGTGATAAATAAGAGAAATTATCGTGATACATTTTTTAGTCCATACATCCCAAAACTGCACTGATCATAGAGATGTTCCTGACCTGGAAATCATGGAGAAGCTGTACTGGCTTTTTGAATCCGTCTGTGAACAGCCTGACAGGCCTGGAATGTGTTGGTGGGGGGAGGGAGGAGGTCAAGCTGGGCCTTCGAGGACAGATTACGTCAACTTCAGCTGAAGGCCCAAAGGAATGCCGAGCTGTCAAATAGTGAATGGTGCTTCCCAGGGCTGAAAAGTCGCTCACTGACAGGTTGGAGTTTGTGACAGTTGTTGTTGGCTCTGTTTTTATAAAACAATCTTTCCAGAACAATAAAGCACTGGGATGATGATTTTATTGATAATTATTTTTGGGCTTCGTATCGTCTCCAGATGACTGTCTGAGTTAGAAATGATGCACGACATGTTTAGATGTCACTCCTCCGGACACGTTTTCCATCACAGCCTGTTAGGCCGAAGAGTTTCACTTTGGATTGTACCAAAGAGGGAGGAGAGGATGATGCAGAGGGGGGGGGGAGGGGAGGGATCATATAAATGAGGAGGAGGAGGGAGCAAGGGCAACGAGTTCAGTCTGTTCTGTGTGTGTGTGTGTGTGTGTGTGTGTTACAGACAATCGGCAGCGAGCTCAGTGCTCCGCTGTTTCATACAGGAGAGGAGCTTCATGCTGACATGCAGTTGCCATTGTTGTCATAGCTACACAGCGAGTGGCTTCATGTGGAAACGGGTTTGTTTTTGTGTTTTAAATGTGTCTCTTTGGGCTGGTTGATATCAGTTGTAGGAGGTGAATGGATGGTGGCATTATGATGTGACTGAAGCCTCTTGGCGCTTCAGCTCCAGCCTGCTCAATGCTTCACGCGAGACTGCAGGACAAACTAATAAAAGATGTCTTTGTCTTGACTCGCTTAATCAGAAAAGCTTGTGTCTCGGTTGTTTTAAGTTAATCAGTGTAAAATCCTGGATAACTTTGCTCTTGTTAGATTAATATGCTGTATTTGTCACTAAAAGCAAGAGGATATAAGTGTGGCTTGTATCAGCTTGTTTCCAACCGTTCATGCCAGTTAAGATGGTTTGATGGTCAGCATTCAGTGGCAGTTTAAAGAACCGACAGCTGGGACTCGGGGAGCAGGATGCTGAATCTTCCAGTGAGCTAATGGTGTTAAACTGTGGACTTGGACCTCAGGGATTGGTGTTGGATTGGAGCTGATTGTCCATTCAGATTGAACATGTTGCTCAGCCGTCATGGATTATATTTTATCTTCTTACCGAGGCACTGATGTGATGTGTTGCACTGATATTGTCAGGATGATAATAGACCATATATAAACTGATCCACATTAAATATTAGAACAGCCAGTGTTTATCCAAGGAAGCAAGAAATACTTACACTGATGCACAGAAATGTACATAAAGGTAAATACATGGGGTTTGTATTGGGGCTTGGCGATAAAACTAAAAATTTACAGACGCCGAAATTTACAACAATAACCGACAACGTTTTGCCCATGTCGGTATTAGGGCTGGACGATAATTCAATATCAATATATATCGATCAATAGAGGTTTTTTCAATTAAAAAAAAAAGAGGGTCAATAAAAGTTCAATATAGAAGGACAGTTTTCAGCTGCAGACCATCGGGTAGCGTGATACTACAGTCACTCCTTCATCCAAACCAATCACAAACGCTGACCCAGGCAAAGGCTGAATTGGAATTCAGTGTTATGCCCCTTTCAGGCTTCCACTAGAAAGCGGTGATATTGTGGACTCTGTCCTTTTGTAATGCTGCATTCAGACATGCGTACCGGTCTTTTACCTCGGAGATGTAGCGGACATGTACCGGCTGGTCTACATGACATGAGCGTAAATGTTGCGGCACGTCGTTTTGGCTGAAAGCACAAGAAAATGTTCCAGACAGAGTTGAAGGGAGAGCGTGGCTGTTCTGACTTTTCCGCAACATTTCCTGATGAATAAAAGCACCCGGGACATAAGTCCGCAAGGAAGCAGCATGTTTGAAAAGACGAGTCTGTTTAAAGAGTGGACGGAAGTCTGAAAACGGCTTTAATGTGATCTTTATTATGAGTAGGTCATTCAGCAAACGCTTAAATTGCCAGGGTTCCATTTAAAATAGCTTTTAATTTGATAATTGCTTTTTTTTTTCTTTTTCTTTTTTTTGATAAAGATCGATATCGATTGTTACAGATTTTTTTTATCGATAATCTTTTTTTCTATATCGTCCAGCCCTAGTCGGTATATTCGGTGTCCTGCCACTTTAACAAAGCCGGCAGTGAAATTGCCACACAGGACGTTTCTGTAAAACAAACAAAAAAAAAAGTATGTCTGCAAGTGATCAGTTAAGTTTATTTGATGTCAGTCTTAAGTGATGAACGTTTGAAGAAATGTTGGTGTTAAAGATTTTGAAAACGGTGTCCAATTAATAGGGAAGCTCATTAGTGTGTTTTTCATGGACGCAAAGCAATATTTGCTTATATGTAAATAAAAAATTCTAGTTCATTTAAGTTTATTAAAGAATAACTTTCTTTTTTTTTAACCTTGAATTTTTACTAGGAGTTTATATGTGCATTTATTCAACAGTAAAATTTTTTGCACCACTTTGACTCCTTCAGAGTTAGTTCTTTGGGGATTTTCTCTACACTCTCGAGGCTGTGCGCGCCTCGACGGGCGCATGCCACAATACAGCTGGGAGAGCAGCTCGCTACCTAGACAACAGCAAACGGCAATCTGCAAAACTCTGAACTCACAGGACAATAGTACTCGTTTGGTCATTCATTCTACTTAAAGTATTGGTGAAATGAAGGAATTTTTGCTGCAGATAATGCCTTAGAGAGAGGCCGCCCTGTCTCTCCCATTATATGGATGCATGCCAACGGGTGTCTCAACTTAATATCTTACAAAGGAGTCAAAGTGATACAGAAATTTTACTGGTGAGTAAATGCATGTATAAACTCCTAGAAATAAGGTCCAGGTTGGAAAAAAAAAAAAGTCATCCCTCCCTCCATCAGCAGAGCTGTTTCCGTAGCTCCTCAGTCCTGTTCTTGTATCATGTGACGTACCTCAGCCTTTTGACCCTGTGTTTTCCTTTCCTTAGTAACGGCTTCTTGACAGCCACCCTTCCATAGAGACCATTTCTGTAGTAGGTGGATCAGCTGAAGGTTCAGATACATCTCTCAGGTCCTGGTTTAGGTCTTCGCTGTATTTGTTCCCATTTCCTTAAGACATCACTTCAAGATCCTCTTCATATTCTGTAGATTGTTTGTTAGTCCTGACTTCTCCTCTTTTGTCTTCCACTTGTCCTGTTTGCTCAAAAGTTAAGGCCAGTTTTCACCAACAGCTTGGCGTTGGCTAGATGGATTTAATGTTCATGCATACAGTCAAATTTCAATTTTACATTTAAGTTTTGTTTTATAGATTTAATTCTGTATTCAAATGAAATGATAAATACTAGGGCTGGGAAAAAATATCGATACACTGAAATATCGCAATATTTTCATCTGCTGATATCATATCGATATTTAAAAATGCAGTATCTATCTGTTTTACTAATGAAATCTCGCAAGATTTTGTTGTTCCATAAAGAAATCTTGCAAGATTTTTTAAGAGAACGATGAAATCTCACGAGATTTCATTAGTAAACTAGATTAGTATTGCATTTTTAAATATCAATATGAAATCTGCATATGAAAATACTGTGATATTTCAGTGTATCGATATTTTTCCCAGCCCTAATAAAAAATAAAACTTTTTTTCAAACCACTTGAACAAAAACAAGCAGAAGAAATATCTGAGTACTATCACTTTTCACCAGTTTCTCAGGAGCAGTTGTGTGTAACTCTGTGGGATAAATAGTGTTGGATAGTTTATTTTTAAGTGATCTATGGATGTTTTTCAGACATTTATCGTGGGTATGGAAAGTATTCAGACCCCTCTAGCTTTTCACACTTTGTTTCATTGCAGCCATTTGCCAAAATCAAAAAGTTCATTTTATTTCTCCTTGTTGTTCACTCAGCACCCCATTTTGACAGAAAAATAAACAGAAATGTGGAAATATCTGCAAATTTATTTGCATAAGAAAAATTGATATATCACATGGTCATAAGTATTCAGACCCTTTGCTCAGTACTGAGTAGAAGCACCTTTTGAGCTCTAACAGCCATGAGTCTTCTTGGGAATGATGCAACAAATTTTTCACACCTGGATTTGGGATCTTCTGCATTCTTACTTGCAGATCCTCTCCAGTTCTGTCAGGTTGGATGGTGAACGGTGGTGGACAGCCATTTTCAGGTCTCTCCAGAGATGCTCAATTGGGTTTAAGTCAGGGTTCTGGCTGGGCCAGTCCAGAATGGTCCCAGAGTTGTTCTGAAGCCACTCCTTTGTTATTTCAGCTGTGTGCTGAGGGTCATTGTCTTGTTGGAAGGTGAACCTTCGGCCCAGTCTGAGGTCCTGAGCACTCTGGAAGAGGTTTTCTTCCAGGATCTCTCTGTATTGGCTGCATTCATCTTTCCTTCAATTGCAACCAGTCGTCGTGTCCCTGCAGCTGAAAAACACCCCCATAGCATGATGCTGCCACCACCTTTCACTGTTGGAATCGTATTGGGCAGGTAATGATCAGTGCCTGGTTTTCTCCACACATATATGCTTAGAATTAACTCCCAAAGTTCAATCTTGGTCTCATCAGACCAGACAATCTTATTTCTCACAGTCTGGGAGCCCTTCATGTTTTTTGACAAACTATGCGGGCTTTCATATGTCTGCACTGAGGAGAGGCTTCCATCGGGCCACTCTGCCATAAAGCCCCGACTGGTGGAGGCTGCAGTGATAGTTGACTTTGTGGAACTTTCTCCATCTCCCTACTGCATCTCTGGCGCTCAGCCACAGTGATCTTTGGGTTCTTCTTTACTCTCACCAAGGTTCTTCTCCCACGATTGTTCAGTTTGGCTGGACGGCCGGGTCTAGGAAGAGTTCTGGTCGTCCCAAACTTCTTCCATTTAAGGACTATGGAGGCCACCGTGCTTTTAGGAACCTTTAGAGCTGCAGAAATTCTTTTGTAACCTTGTCCAGATCTGTGTCTCACCACAATTCTGTCTCTGAGCTCCTTGGACAGTTCCTTCCACCTCATGATTCTCCTTTGCTCTGACATGCACTGTGAGCTGTAAGGTCTGATATAGACAGGTGTGTGTCTTTCCTAATCAAGTCCAATCAGTTTAATTAAACACAGCTGGACTGCAATGAAAGAGTAGAACCATCTCGAGGAGGATCAGAACAAATGGAGAGCCTGTGAGTTAAACATGAGTCACTGCAAAGGGTCTAAATACTTCTGACCATGTGATATTTCAGTTTTTCTTTTTTAATGAATTCGCAAAAATTTCTACATTTGTTTTTCTCTGTCAAGACTGGGTGCTTAGTGTACATTAATGAGAAATAAAATGAACTTTTTTTTATTTTAGCAAATGGCTGCAATGAAATAGTCAAAAGTTTAAAAGGGTCTGAATACTTTCTGTACCCACTGTATGATTTAAATCCAGCCCCAAAATGTAGCGTAGTGATGATGACATAGGTGTAGAATTTAAAATAAAGGATATATCACTATTATGCTGCTAAGAGACCTCCATCCTAATCCGAAAATTATGACAAAACTACTTCCTGTCAAACTTTCCACCAATCAGAGAGCTTAAATTCATGATAATGTCCAATCAGGAGCAGCCAAATATCAACAAGTGAGCAGAAAGTTCGACGTGTGTCTGAATAGAAGAAAAATAATGGCCCTCTATGGTTGGAATAAAGCCAAGCTGACCTTCCTAATGCACAGTGGTGCTAAAAGGCAGTTGAGGTGGTTTTGTGAGATAGTTTGTAAATAATAGCATAAATAACTGGAAATTAGGAAAAAGTAAAAATATGTGAATAGTTTCATTGTGTGTTTTGTTCCAATGAAAATATTTTTTCTCCTGAAAGCCAAAACTTGAGAGAATGATATGCACAGATGTGTGGTATTTCTACAAAGTACTGAGTACTAAATTGTTTTCTGGTTCTGGTTGGCCTTTATGGTGCTATATCTATTGATATGTTCTATGAGCATTATACAGTACTTTTAGAACAAGTAGATATTACATTTGAATAACTAATTATGCAAATAATGGACTAGATGGATCTTTATATCTGTATTATATTTGTATTTAACATTCTGCTTTTTCTTCAACACTTTCTTTTTTAGGGCAATCAAGGCGTTCCAGGAGGTGCTTTACATCGACCCTGGTTTCTCAAGAGTTAAAGAGATTCATCTGAGACTGGCACTCATGTTTAAAGTCAACACAGACTACGAGTCAAGCTTAAAGGTAAATGGTTGGAATAGTTTGATGGGACAGATGAGTTGAAATTATATAGTTTGTGTTACTTTGGGTCAAACAGGACCTGATGAAGAGTCCTAGAAGTACTTTCAAACCAATACTGCTCAGAAATGCATTTTTTAACCCTTAGTCACAACTAAATCTTCCAACATCATAGTTTTTTTAAATATCCTCTGAATATTAGAGTTTTGGAAATGCTGTGGCGACATGACTTTGTAATGGCTCTCCTGCAGCAATCTGTTCAAAGGGGAAAAAGGGGAATCGGCTTGAATTGCTGTGGTTTGTTTGGGTTCTGAGTTGTGACTGGTTTGTCTCATTTGGTGCCTGATATTTGGCAATGAGCAACTATGGCCAAACTATCCTAGTAGCTTTGTAAACAACAGCTGTATCTGCATTTACTAGCTAATGTTGGAAAGCTATCGTCAACACAGATGTTTGCAGAATTTCTTCCAGTCAGCTGGTTTGCAGTGATGCAGGTGGATCATCTGTCCTGTTTGTCTGCAAATGTCTGACACCCAAACAACATAAATGTCCGGACAAGAACTTCAAGCTTTCTTTTAGAGGCTGAGTAGACATCTACACATTTGCCACAAAACTTTCACTGTGCAGAATAGCACATTGATAAAACCTCATTTCTGGAATGTTTTCTAAAATGTAGGACAGGGCCTGAAATTCACTGTGGGATTGCAGGAATCACACATGTCACCGACTCCTGCAAACCTCGCTCTTGTAAGTGGGAAATTCCGGCTTATAATGGCAGTGATGTAATGTGCAGTGAACGTTTGCATCGGAGCCATAAAACTAATATCAGAAATCTGCGCTGCACGTGAACACAGCGGCGACAGAGCCCAAAGGCAGGTAAACTTCTCAAGCATCTGACAAGCTTATTACATGTGGAGTCTGGGAGGTATGGCCATCTGTGTGTTCTGAGGAATCACAGAATGGCCGGTACTCCAGGGTGGCCGGGGGCCGACCGAGTCTCGCTCAGTACCAGCAGCGTCTTGGGTTTGCCAACCTTCGCGGCACGTCAACTCTCACCAACCTTTAATGTAACGTGTGAGATGTGGAGTGCCCGTGAGTGCGGAGATCCATGAGAAAACAAATGATTAAAACAACCATGATTTGCTCCGGAGGCCACGCCTCACACAAGTTGGATGGGAACTGACGGATGAAGCTACTAAATGTTTAGCTCAGAGGTTGCGCTAGACTTTTTCGTTGTCCGTCATTTTGACTGACAGGGTCATAAAAATCCAGTCATAATCTATTTCTTACCCGTCACTTTAATAAAAATATATACATATAATAATGACATATTCGGTAGCATTTTTCCATTAAATGCTTGGTTGCTCAGTTGGTGCCGAAGACTGATTACTTTTTTGTCCCTCATCTTCCACTGCATCAGTCTTCCTTTTTTCACCTGTTTTGTCAACACTATCTTCATTTCTGGGCTTTTTGAAGAAGCTTCGGACACTCAGCTGCCATGACATTTTTCCAAGTGAACCCAACAGGCCATGCATCAAGAGAGACAATATGCCAACTCGCCATCTAGTGGTCAGGAGTGTAAATTGCAATCTGTCAAAATGACTGACGGCCTTCAGATTTTTTCTGTCACCGTTTAAAAAAAACGGTCAATGACGGAAAATATTCGGTTAACGCGACCCCTGGTTTAGCTACAATGCAGCTAGCAGCATCACTGCAGCACAAGTTCATGTTAACGTTAACGTTAGCAGCGTCCAAGAAATAAGTGGAGCTACATGTGAAAACGATGGACAGAGATGAGCTGGTTCCACATACACGAATGGTTAGTAAGATAAAAGAAGAAATAGAACTAGGCTACTTGCGTGGGCTGATGTTTGTAAATGTCATTCAAGTTGCATTTTACATCTATACCCAGTTTGTGTTGCTCAGTATGTAAAAAAAACGATATGATTAAAGTAGTTAAAATGGCTAAACTTGAAAGTATTATCTGTAAAATGCCATATGCAGCAGTAATATTAACACGTGTAATAATGTTAGTAAAATAGATCGATACAGCGTTTCTTAATATCGATTTGATATGGGCATAAAAAAATATCACAATATTTCAGTGTCAATATTTTTTCCCACCCCTTTTTTTTCAAAATATCGAAACGGATAACAAAACTGCTACTTGCAATGACTGCTTATTTTTCAGCTTTAATACCGGTATCTATATCGGTTATCGGCCACATGAGTTTTAAAATATCGGCATGTCTGACATCGGCCAAAATTTCAATATCGTGCATCCCTTATTATTATATTCATTAAGTTTCTGACAGTTTTCTAGTCTTGCATGTAGAAGATGACCATAAGATGATCCATTCGATGTCACATTCAAATATTCAATATCTTGTGTTGTGAACACGAATGTTCTCTTGGGGTTGTGGCTGTCCAATTTAGAGAACCACTGACATAAATGAAAATGCTAAGATCAAAGCAAAGCTGTTAGGAACTCTAAATCATGTGAACGTGGATTCAACACACACAGGAGGATTTAAACACCATTCAGAAATTCCCTGAGCAACACAAACTTCAGTCTGATGCTCATTTCAGAGCTCCGTCCTCCCCAAGACCAGTTTGATTTTAACTGAACTTTTATTAAATGCAAGAGATTACATAGAGGAGAAAGAACACAAAGCTTGAACAGACTGGGGACTTCTAATATGTAATTGCAGCCCATTCCATAATTTCGGGGTCGTCACAGAGAATGCTCCATCGAGGAACCTCCAAAAGCAACTGTGAGGAGGACTTTTCAGAGATCTAGTCAGAGCATGTTTAGTTCTAAGCTCAGTCAGATATAGAGGAGCCAATCCATTTAGAGCCTCATAAGCCAGTAATGAAATTTTAAACTGGACCCTAAAGCTGACAGGAAACCAGTGGAGCTCAGCAAGGACGGGAGTAATGTGGTCAGGGAGTCTCTTTCCAGTCAACAAACAGGCAGCTGCATTCTGAGCAAGCTGGAGACGGCGGCGAGAGGATTTGTTGATGCCATTATTAAGTGAATTACAATAATCAAGACAGGACATAATTAGTGATAGTCGTATTTCTCATTGTGTCCCATCGGCTTACTTTTAATGGGACTATTTTTGTAGTTTTTCAAAGGAATCTTTGGCCAATCTTGCTGAATCTAAGATTTCAGGTGCTCAGTGTGCAAGGCTGTTGTCTGATTGTCCTTTTTATAATACTTAATGCATTTTCAGTAGTAAATGGGTATGGACTGCCCGAAATATTTATGGGCCATATATTTTTAAGTTATGATGATTCTCTGATGGAGTTTGGCATGAAATGTCTTTCCTTGCATGGAAAGACTAAAAATTTGGCAGATGTTGCTATTATACCCAATCCTGACACCCTTACCTGTCACCAGTTAATCTGCTGATTGAAGAATAATCCAGGATGTTGCTGTTTATTTTATTAAGTTTTTTAAACTGCCGATTTTCTGTTGTTTTTTTTCCCAACTTTTTTCCAGGTTTTTAGAAAAGGGTTTGTGGTTTTAGACTTGCAGTTTTTTTGTGTGAACTTTTGTGAAATCAGCTGCTTTAACACAGTTTAAACAATCAAACTGCATATTCCAAGTTACACAAAAGTATCATTCACCACAAGGCCAAGGCCAACACAGTAGAACACAACATTTTGTCTCCACTTTTCCAAGTGAAATCAGCTTTGTGTATGTCGAGGAAATACCAATCATGCTTTTGGTGGTACAGTATTGAGCTAAGTAGGTTGCACGTGCTGCACGTCCTCAATTTATCTTGGATGCACTCCTCCCTTTTAGTCCTGACTCTCTGCCAGGAACAAACACTCTCCCACCGACCGAATCTCATACACACGACTGCCTCAGTTATCTTCAGGGAGGGGTGAGAGCTTGTTCAGACTCAGAGATCTAATAAAGGTGAGAGGGGGAAAACAAGGAAAATGGGAATGTGGAGATGGATGTTTATGAAAGATGCTCAGTTGTGGTTCTTCTTCATCTAGAGCCCGTTTCCCTGTGCGGAGGAAGGGGCCAAGAGGTATCAAGTGATTGAAAGTAGACAGTGATCTAATTATGATCCGACCTACTTCATGTAAATGTACTAAAAGCAGACTTCATTTCATCAGTGGCTGCAGATTCAGCCAATGAGAGACAAGGAAATTTCTCATAGTGTGATTGTGCAGTGTGCACTGAGGTGATGAGTCGACTGTCTCTGTAGAGCTGCTGCGTATCCATAGAGAGGAGCTTTGAACTGAGAAAGGAGGTGAGATGGGGGGCGGCAGGGGGAGATGGAGGGGTGGGAACGAGTCCGGGAGAGGTGGTGGTGTGCTTGCTTGTTCCTGCTTTGAGGTATTGTGTGTCATCTCTCTGCACTCTCCACTGCAGCCGTCTGCTGAATAGTAATCAGTGACACCAGGATAGAAAAGGAGGAAGGGGGGCAGCAGAAGAGAGAGGGAGAGAGAGAGAGAGAGAGAGAAAAGGAAAGCGAGACGTGAGGAGGGAGGTGGAATGCCAAGCTGACAATCCTGCTGCATTATCTGCCTGGTGGTAGAGCAAGTGTGAAAGGAAGGATAGACAGATCTTCTGGAGGATGCTGTGGTGTGAAAGCCGTCTAGGTAACGCATCTCTGAAATGAAGGCATGTGGCTTTAAATGCAGTTTATTGTAAGTAGATCCTAAATCTTAAGTCTGTGTGTATTTGTGGAGCTCCTCCAGGCCTGGGTGAAGCATGCACAGAAAGATAAGCCAGATGGATGCTGATTTCTGACACTGTCTGTGTTGCTTCCTCAGGAAAGCCGTACGATCATCTATTTTTGTGTGTGTGCATGTGGTAACAGCTATGTTTTACTTTTAACTCATCCTAAATGGCAGATATTTGCCTTTAAGGGGAGAAATCTACTACAGTTGACCAGTGGAGTTCCTTCAGGTGCATGCTGGATTCTTGTGAGCTAGTTTGTGGTCTCAGGAGGATTTCACACTCAAAATTTGAGAGTTTTTTTTTCCGACCCAGATACTAGCAATTCATTTTTGAAAGCCTGTGACTGCACTGGGTCATGCTGCAGCCTGGGAGCTGCAGTACAACCTGTCACCTTGAAGCCACCTATGCATGAGTGTGTGTGCAGGTACAGAGGCTTACTCCGGAATTTTATGTTTTTCCTCTTATATTTCAGGTTTCTTCTTCGTTTATCATGCTGTCAGGAGCCTTTTAGAGCTGTTAAAATGACCTGGTGGGATTCCAGTTTGTAGTATTAGCTGCTCACCAGTTAGCATCTGAGAAAAGCCCTGGCTCGGCAGCTGTATGATGCACTCTTAAGCTAATCATTTCATTGACCCTGGATGGAGATATTGACCATTTGTGCACCACGCCTCGGCAGCCTGATTAAGCCTCTGCAGACATCTGCTGGATGCTGCAACCCTGTCTTCAGCTCATATGATGGGACAACCTGCCATTAATACAGGATTTCCACACAGCTTGTTGAGCAGCCGCAGAGCTAACTGCCATCTGCGTGTCAGGGAGAGCCGGCATGGTGGAACACGCCTCTAACGCCGCTTTGCCGGCATGCTATTTTAAAGCACGTATGAGAATAATGCTCAAGGGGAACTCGTCATAACGAGACAGTCATCTTTGCAGAGTGGAAAAAAAAAGGCTTTTTGTTTCTAGTTGGACTTGAGGGAAGAGGGAAGACTACAGCTAGATGAGTGAGCAGAGATAAGAATCCCTTCCGGCTATCAGTGTCCTCTCATGTTACGGTCACCAGAGTTCATTCATGGTCTGTTGTAAATCTGTTGGGCTTTCTGTAAAGCGGATTGAATAGAGGGAGAAAATCTCTGGTTTCCTTAAAAGTAATCCAGTTCATTGTGCTCTGGGAACTGTTACCAAAAGGAATTAGGTGAAATGAGATTTTTATCCATAAATAACTGTCACAGATGCAAGCTACTGATCATGTAGAAGTATACGTATTAAAATATTCTGTTTTTCTCCTCTCTCTGCAGCATTTTCAGCTGGCATTGATCGACTCAAATCTCTGCACTTTGTCCAAAGCTGAAAGTAAGTAGTGTTTTTCTAATGATCCCACCCCACAGTGAAGCCAGTCACTCGCTGCTTTATGTGATATTGTAATATTTAGAAACAAAGCACTGTCTCCTCGCTGTTGTATAGCGCACATTGAAGAGGCTTAGCAATATTCCTGCAGAGCAATTTTCCTCCTTTGCTGCCGCTTTCCCCCGCTGACTGCTCAAGACCAGGGTTGCCTAGGAGACGGAGAAGGAAAGGGAGCTGGAAACACATCGCACATACACACTCTTATTTCAGATTACATGTGCACTCTAGAGAGTGTCCCACTCCCCCGCCCATCTGTGCTCCATACTGCTAACAGTCTGCCTCCATGGAGGGTTAATGTGTAATACACCAGATGAACCTTCTTTTTTTTGTGAAACAGGTGAAGCCTAATTCTCTTTTCTGTTCTTTGCCCACAGTTCAGTTCCACATTGCTCATTTGTATGAGATTCAGGTAAGTGATTTGTTCAAATTCCTTTTTTAGTATTTAGAGAAGTGTAAGGTAGCTGGCCCAACTGATAAACCTTTGGAAACCGATTAAAAATCATTTCTTAACCGATTTAACTTGCTTTTTTTTTCAACCTGAACCTTATCTCTAGGAGTTTATACCCGCATTTACTCACTGGTAAAATTTCTGCTTCAATTTGACTCCTTCGGAAGATATTACGTTGAGTCACCCTTCAGCGTACATCCATATAATGGCAGGGACGGGGCAGCCTCTATATAATACATTATCTGCAGCAAAACTTCTTGATTTTCATCAATACTTAAAGGAGAATGACTGAACGATTGAGAAGTATTGTCCCATCAGTCCAGATTTAGCTTTCTGTTAGTTATCAGGGTGTTCTATACACTTTAACGTTAACGTGCGTTAACGATGCGCGCTTCCGTTGTACAACTGAGAAGAGGGAGGGCGACTCAACTTAATATCTTCTGAAGGAGTCAAAGTGATGCAGAAATTTTACTGATGAGTAAATGAACGTATATACTCCTAAAAATAAGGTCCAGGTTGAAAAAAAAAAAGAAAGCTATCCTTTAAAAGGGCAGCAGCATCGAACGTACCGACATGGGCAAAATTATGTCAGTTATTGCTGTAAGTTTTGGTGTCTGTAAATAGCTTGTCTGTAATAGTAAATAGTCTATCGCCCAGCCCTACTGGTCTAATAATGATTAGGATATTAAGGGGGTAATAATTTTGTTTAAAAAGAAAAAATACTATATATATATATATATATACGCTTTATCACCCATTAGGATTAAAAAAAACTGGACATGCTTGTTTATTCTTTCACAATTCCTGCCTCTTGTCCCTTTAATCACACATAATTAGGGGCGTGTCATTTTGATTGACAGACAGCAGACCGGGTGCTGGTTTTAGCCATGGTGGCTAATAGTTAGCTCCCTTCTTGCTCCCACGAAGGCCTCGGCCTAAGAGTTGTACAATGGCGGTTTTTAGCTGGTTCACAGCAAGTCTGAATGTGTCTTACCTTTAAACCACCTTTCTTCATTCTTCCTGTTCACTTCAGATTAGCTCGGTTAGCCTTTAGCTTAGCTGTTAATCATTTGCCCCTTGGCTCAGAGCGGCCCTGTCATTGCCCATTTTAATATTTAATGGGAGTGACAACACGGCAAGATGACAAAGGTGGGAAACGCCCAACTGGCTTCACTTTCAGCTGTTCAGACATAACCGGATACTTTGTAACAGGCAAAATTTATTATTTTTTTGAGCATTTTATTCTGATATCATGTCATTCCCTTCCCGTAAAACATGCTCCAGGAGGTACTTTAACATGCATATTTGAGAAATCCCTGAATCTCTTGTGGAAACAAGCATGGCTGCCAGAACGGCTGCTGCACAGAGCCCCTCCAATACCACGAAGCTCCTCCCCGTCCCTTCCCAAGCTCTGCCCCACTAGAACATGAAAGTGTTGTGATGAGTGGTGTGTGTGTGTGTCAGAAACAGCAGGAGGCATCTTTAAGGGACAGTGGTGAATTTTTAAGGCATCAGATAAAGACATGGAGTGATGTAACTTTTCTTTTAGCTTGTTTTTTTATGTATACTGTATTTTCAGAACTACCAAAGGTAACACAGTTCTTTGATTGTGCTATAAAATAGAATTATGCTCCTGAGAATGACATGAAACCCCCTCTTTAATATTGACAATGTCAGAATTTCTAAATTGAAGCCGCATCGCCGCCTTTAGCAGACAGCAGCGTTGGAGACCTGCTGAGCACGTCAATGCAACATGCAGCGTGTGGCGCGATGCGGCGACAGGGAGGGCAAGACCCACTGGCAGGTAAACTTCGAGACCGCCTCAAGAGAGGAAAGGTAGCAGCTGAAAAGTTGCTTTAGATGTTACAAGTTGAAATTAAAAGCAAACTCGATGCTAACGCTAACGTAGGCTGGTGACGTTGACACTGGTAAACAGGACCCAAGCACCCATGGAGAATACCGAGCACCCACATAGGTTTGATGGTGAAGTTAAAGCGTTCCTGGTGAACAACCTCTGATGTGCAAGTTTGATCACTGCACGCGCATAGCATAAACATTCATGTTCAGCATTCATATTTGCACCAGTTATTTAAAAATAGAGTACGAAGTTTCCCCCACTGAAAATAAACGTTAGACTTGTGCAAGTGAAATCCGTCTCAAACCCCGCCTTTGGGCCTCTACTCGCGTACAGTGGTGCGTTTGAATGCAACTCCCTCTCCTCCTGCTGTAATTCGCTCTTTCCCTTTATCGTCCTGTCGGAATGTTTCTGGGTGGAGATTTCTGTTTATATCGCCAGCCAATGACAGAGCTAAGGGCATGACCCTGTGTGGGAATAAGCTCATGATTGGAGCAGACGCCAGTCACTCAAACTCTCGAACGAAAAAAAAGAAAGTAAAACGGCAGATGCACCGAAGAAAAGGTAAGAGCTTTAGATAGTGCACGTTGGAAAATCAGGGTTAATATCTGTTTGGCTTTTACCCGTTTCTGGGCTCTGAAGGAGGCTTGAAGCTGAATAGGCTGAAGAACTAGGCGGCCATTTGCTGTTTGCAAACCGAAACGGTGGGGGACTTCAGACTCTACCTTTAAAGTTTGAAATCTGTTGTCAACAAAAAAAAAAAAAAAAACCCTTGCAGAACTTGAATGCTTATTCTATTTTTTTTTTTTAAGATCAGTTTTGCATATGTGTTTTTAAAATGGCTCTCTATCCTTTTTAAAAAGGAAAGAATATATCGCAATATATATAGTTACCACACTTACTTCAGATTATACTCCAATATAGATTTGCGGCTATATCACTCAGCCCTAATCTATATATCCAAGTTCTAATGGAAATATTTTATGAGCTGATTTTGCATCAACTTATTTTGTTTGGCTTAAATCTGCATAATATTCATAATCTGTAAACACGGGGCCATGAAAGGTCCCTCTTTGGATGGTGAGGTGGATGGGGGAATTCACACCAATATCCAATCCATGAGTCGGGTCTATATCAGAGCCTTGCACCAATATTAGATCGGATCTGTCCCACCTCTAGTTACTATGGCCCGATGGAAAATATTAAATACAAGTTTTGACATGGGACGTTCTCTGTGCTGTCTGGGTTGGCTTGTGACGATCATTGGTTCAAACAGAAGCAAGCCACAAAAGTGTCTCTCATCTCATTAGATGCCCCAAGTGTCAGTGTTTATTCTGAGGTGTCTTTATTGCGTGCAGACAGACAGGAAGAGTCCAGACTGTGTGTGTGCGTGCGCGCATTTATTGGCTCTTGGAGCTTTAAAATCTGTATTTGTTGCTTGAGTTTGCTTGCAAGACGACCATGTTTAAGCTGATAGCAGTGTGTCCAGGCTATGCCCCACATACCTCTACCTACTGGTCCAGACCCAAGTTCAACAAGGTCGCCGAGTTAAAACAAACCCACAGCTCAGGTTTCCACAAAATACAAAGCGTGCACACACATCCATTTAAGTGCAGACACACACACTTAAAGCTGCCAGACGTGTTGAGTCTGGCCTGTCCTCTTCCACGCTGACCCACCCCCATGTGTGTGCGTCTGGCCGTTACGAGCGTGAGGAGGTCTTTAGACTCTTTGTCTGTGCAGATAGAACCATAAACCTCCGTGCGTCTTGTCTGGCTCTAACAGCCCCTCTGTCTCATCTTTTCTCTCTGCAGAAGAAATACAGAGCAGCGAAGGAGGCGTATGAGAGTCTGCTGCAGACGGAAAATCTTCCTGCACAGGTGAAGGCGACCACACTGCAACAACTTGGTGAGTGTCTGTCACGCTGTGACTGATGTTCTGATGTGCACGTGTGCGGGAAAACAGATTACGCTGGGTGGATTTTACTGCTCTGTATGAAGAACCACTTTGTGTGGCAGGACAGCCTGCAAACAGTAAACATGGGTGCTGATTTGAATGGGATTGCTTTGTGCAGTGTTATAACGATGCTTTGTCTTTTCATCGTTGTTTAGATTTTTTTCCCCCTACATCATGTTAACTTGCCCTTTAACTTTGTTTTGCAATCTTTTTTTTTTCTTCTTCAAAGTGCTGGTTTGTGCATAGGAGCTGCAACACAGCATTGTTTTCTCCCTTCCCCCAGTGTGTACGTGCACATCTAAACTTCAGCTGCAAAGTTGCACTGGTTTTGACTTGGTTTAAGGAACCGTTTTGCTATTAAAGATGATGCAACAGCAAAAGAATTATGACAAAGAAGTTGTGTCTGTGCTATTTGTTCAAGTTGCTTACCTTTATTTTAATTGAAGAGAAAGCTTTCCCATGCGCCCATCATGGCTCCCTTAATCTATTGCGTTATATTATCTGCTTATTTAACTCAGACTAATCTCTTTCTCTCTTGAGCGTTCTTTTCACACAAGGAGGAATTTGACCTGCATTTAACTCGTTTGTAAGAGCAACGGGCAGTTTAAGTAGAGACTGGAGGCAGTGAACACACCCCCACAACAGTGGGAAGCTGCACACACTCGGGTCTTCATGCTTCCATCACAGGATGGAGGAGATGGGAGCAGAGCTGGGTACGAGGCAGCTTTTGACCAGCAGTCAGGGTGAACCCTCAATGAAATGTCGGAAGGTTAAAGTTTATGGAGACACAGATGAGGGATGCCAATGCTGCTGAGCTTCAGGAAGCTGGGAGAGTGGTCCATGGGTGGTTAGTGAGGCACGGGAAGGTGGCTTGTCTGTGGGAAGCCCGCCTTGCATTGGCAAGTGTTGCACTCTACCTGGTTAAGGCTCTGAGAGGCGTGATGGAGGGTGGGATGCTGTCAGAGGGCAACTGTTCGCTGCCACTGTGCACAAACGGCAAATAACTGGAAAAAAGATCCTGAGAAAGATTTGTTGCTAATCGTTGCTTTTATTTTGCATCTAGTGCAGGGGTGGGCAACTCCGGTCCTCGTGGGCCGGCATCCTGCAAGTATTAGGAGTTTCTCTTTGGCAACACCCTTTGTGACTTGTGCAGAGCTTGATATGAAGCTCTGCACAATTACCCATTGATTGGAGTCAGTTGTGTTGCAGTAGAGAAACTCCTAATACCTGGTCTAGTGCACTGGCCAGGCAGTTTGAACCCCAAAACCCCAAAACTACGGCTGTCCAGTATCGGATATCGAGCTGATAGTGGTGAAAAAATGTGGATCGGATCGGAATGCGTCAAAATTTGCTGATCCAGGAAATCCATACCAGCTTTTCTTTCAAGCACTTCTTCCTGACTGGGTCTTAATTTATTTGAAATTATTTTATATATTATTATGTTTGTAAGTTTAAAATTCATTGTACGCATTGGTAAATAATAAATGAGTCAGTTTTTCCTCATACTTGCTATTAGGAACTTATTTCATTAACCTGTTAAACCAGGTTTTTAGAGGGGAGGTTCCACAAAACAGACATAGCTAACAAAAACCAAGAATAAAATCAATTATCAGATCAATATGCAGAATCTTTGGCCCAAAGCACAGCTAATGCCCCTTTCATACTAGCACCTACTTAACCCGGCCCTCATTGGACCGACACCACACTACCCCAGTTTCGTTTGTTCACACTACAATTGAGGGCAACTGAGGCTGTCTTCAGTGTGTGCAGAGTCGTCATGGCGAGGCTTTGTGAAGTCATTTGTTTGCAACACACACACACTGAACAACAATGGAGGAAGTTGAGCTCATGACGTACCTGCTGTTCACTGACCACGGTGTTGATTCTCTTCTTGCTGTGCTTCCGCTGTTGCTGTGTTCTCTGGTTGGGGCCAGGGTTTTAAAGATGGCATGGTTGGAAGTCACACTCATGATTCATCCCGTGATGTCATATTCTGGCCAGTAGTGGCCTGCAATCTGGACATGCCACCATTTATGGGCCCAACTCGGCTCCTTCAGAACCACAACAGAGTAGGTGCTAACAGTAGATCTACTCTCCCCGGGAAAACAGTCATGTGAACACAAATGGGCGGTGTGGTGCTGGGCTAAGTAGGTGCTAGTGTGAAAGTGGCAAAAGTATCTATATTGGGCATCGGCCGAATCCAAATATTCCCCACTCAAACAGAGTCTGAGCCAAAATACCTGCTGAGATTGATTATTGGTTATTTGCTGTTGCCTCTAGATTATGGAACACACCTGCCCCTTGATATCGACCTTACTGCTGACATTCACTACGTTTACATGCCATCAAAATTCAGGTTAAGGTCAATATTACGGTTTCTGAAAGATTAAGAATAACCCGTTTACATGCGTGAGCAGACAGTTACTCCTGTAGACATGATAACTGAAATCCACTGGAATATCCCGACCCAAACCGTGACGCACAGAAAACGTCATGATGATGGGGGAATCATCCAGAGCCACTGCGATCAAGCCAGCCAAGTTTACTGCCAAAATAACGCCGGATAGCTTGACCGCGGATCCACGAGAGGCGGCCGGCTTGACTGCAGGCCGGAGCCAACAGCAGTCCTTTGCTGGCTCTGCTGTGCTGGTTCTGACCCACCAGCAGTACTTGACACTATTGCAGGGTCATAGAAGGAGAGAATGTGTGGTGGAAGTGGAGCTCGGAGCTGGAGCTGAGCGCCATACACATCCACGCTTCCCGTTTCCACCAGAGTCCCCGGACACTTAGGATGAAGGTGCGCAGTCAGGACTGGTGGGAACAGGCTGTAATAGTGAAGCTCACTGACTCCAGCTGGTGTGACAATTTTCCAATGTCACGCCTTTACCAAACATTTCCATATGAGTGATGGAACCCCGCGAAGTAACTGTTTGCAAACCAGTTCCTCTCAGGATGCATGTTGCCATGGTGATATATAAACTAGCAAGCTGTGCGGAGTAGCGTCTGATCGCTGGTACAAATGCTCCCTGTAGTTTACGCAAAAGACCAAGAATCCTTGCAGATACAACATGCACAGAACACAATTTAATGTTCCTTTCAGTGGAGATATTCGGATACGCGTTTACATGACCAAATATTCGGGTCAGAAAAGGAGTAACCCAGGGGTAATATTCAGGTTATTAAAAACCCGAAAATGAGCATATTCTGGTTTTTGCTGGTGATTACGTGGCCGTTTGCAACCGGGTTATTGCTAATATTCCGGTTATGAAACAGTTATTGGCTGCATGTAAACGCAGTGATGGGTCATTTTTTTAATCCAAACTGAAGACCTATCTTTTCAGTTTGGTTTTTAACCCCCAGCAGGGTAATCTGTGTTAATGCTCTCTTTTTCTGTCTTTGTATTATTATGTATTAAGTATTGTAATGTTAGATTTCATCTGTGTCTCTTGGATTTTTCTCAGTCCCGTGTTCTTCTCACTGCTCTTGTTCTTTATTATTGTAAAGCACTTTCAGTATCCTGCTGGTTATTGTAAAGAGCTGTATAAATAAATTGGATTTGACTTCATTTGAACATAACAGATCTGACCTGGATATTACTCTTACTTAATAAACATTCTTTAAAAAAAGGTCTGAATTTAGTTTGACATGTTAAAATTTAACCCTCTTAGTCTTAGTTACACTTCAGTCAGGTTACTTTGCCTGGTTGATGGACTGTTGTCATGGAATCTTGTAAGGTGGTTGATATCCAGCTGCTTGCAGGGGACAGGAGATAATGAGAAATCCTCAGGTCGGTAATTCATTTTTTTTTTCAGTTTAGTTTATTTTTCAACTATAAAAAAAAAAATGTGGGGGAAAAAGGGCAAGAAGACAGAAGTGAGAACTTTTGAAGCTACCTCTTTTTTTTTTTTTTTTTTTTTTTTACTATTTTTATGTTTATTAAAACAATGTTATTAATAAATTTAGTGTACAGTATCACATAAACGTATTTCCATAAGGAATGCACTAGAATAATAAAATAAGTCAAATCATACTTAAACATTTATGATCCCACAATAAAATAGTGTGCAGACGGAAGTCCACATCTTCGGCTCTGCTTTGTCTCTAGTTCGACTCTGCTTTGTCTCTAGTTAGGCTCTGCTTCATATCTAGTTGCTCTGCTTCGTCTCTGCTTTGTCACTGCTTCGTCTCTAGTTCATCACTGCTTTGTCTCTGCTTTGTCACTGCTTCGTCTCTAGTTCATCACTGCTTTGTCTCTGCTTCGTCACTGCTTCGTCTCTAGTTCATCACTGCTTCGTCTCTGCTTTGTCACTGCTTCGTCTCTAGTTCATCACTGCTTCGTCTCTGCTTTGTCACTGCTTCGTCTCTAGTTCATCACTGCTTTGTCTCTGCTTTGTCACTGCTTCGTCTCTAGTTCATCACTGCTTTGTCTCTGCTTTGTCACTGCTTCGTCTCTAGTTCATCACTGCTTCGTCTCTGCTTTGTCACTGCTTCGTCTCTAGTTCATCACTGCTTTGTCTCTGCTTTGTCACTGCTTCGTCTCTAGTTCATCACTGCTTTGTCTCTGCTTTGTCACTGCTTCGTCTCTAGTTCGGCGCTGCTTCGTCTCTGCTTTGTCACTGCTTCGTGTCTAGTTCATCACTGCTTTGTCTGCTAGTTTGTCTCTAGTTCATCACTGCTTTTTTGCTGCTTCGTCTCTGCTTCGTTTCTAGTTCTTCACTCTGCTTGCTCTCTAGTTCATTGCCGCTTCGTCTCTAGTTTGTCTCTGCTTCGTCTCTAGTTTCCTCTCGGCTCTGCTTTCACTCTCTAGTTCGGCTCCGCTTAGTCTCTAGTTCGGCTCTTTCATCTCTAGTTCGGCTCTGCTTAGTCTCTAGTTCAGAGCTGCTTTGTCTCTAGGTCGGCTCTGCTTTGTCTGTGGTTTGGCGCTGCTTCGTCTCTGCTTCATCTCTAGTTTGTCTCTGCTTCGTCTCTAGTTTGTCTCTGCTTCGTCTCTAGTTTGTCTCTGCTTCGTCTCTAGTTTGTCTCTGCTTCGTCTCTAGTTTGTCTCTGCTTCGTCTCTAGTTCGGCTCTGCTTAGTCTCTAGTTCAGAGCTGCTTTCGTCTCTAGTTCGGCTCTGCTTTGTCTGTGGTTTGGCGCTGCTTCGTCTCTGCTTCGTCTCTAGTTCGGTGCCAGTCCATCTCTGCTTTGTCTGTAGTTTGGATCTGCTTCACCTCTGTACAACATGTAAGGTACAATTGAAGAAAATCAGTGATGTTGATAGGTTTTCAATGTATTATAAAAATCTTTCCTGCCCCCTTTTTAACAACAAATAACCTTAATGATTATACACACACAACTAGCTATAATATCATAACAGACAAGCCAGACAAAATATCTCCAAAATAATGAATGAATGAATGAATGAAAGTAAGAAAGAAAGAAAACCAAGATCTCCACAGCTGAGAAATACAAGCAAACAAAACAAAGGGAAATGTATACCTGACAAAAATATTTAAAACTATTACGGGCAAAATAGATAATTATGTCACAAGCTGCTAAACAAATATGAGGCAGAATAAAATTTATGACTGTTAATATAATCTTATTGTTCTATTTTTGTTTACTTTTTTCAGTTGTACTATGTTTTTACAGTCCTTAAGCTCATTATAAAGGGAATTCCAAAGTTTGACGCCCACAACTGATATACACGTTTGCTTTCGAGTTGTCCGTACACACTACTGCTTGAAAGCTGCTGCTATTTGTTTTCCCTCAGCCCCCTGGATACTGTGTGGTACTAATAGCATGTTTTCATGGTTACTTGAACAATCTTTTCCCTTTTACAGTCAGGATTAATGCCATAAAATTGCAAAAACATGACGACATAATTATTATCTGTTGATTTCAGTCTGAAGCACACATTTAGGGTGGAAGCGTTTTCCGTTTTCCTCTCCTCCACTGTGTCTCAGACTGGCCCCACATTTGCTTACCCAGTAGTAAAACCCGTTCCCAGCCTCATCTGCTGGGGTTGCCATGGTGACATGCGAGGCTAGCTGCAGGTGTACAGGAGGGTCTGACTGCTTTTGTGTTTGCTGGAAATTGCCTGTTGCTGCGTGATGTGATCTTAGCTGAGGACAGGGAGGAGTTGTTTTTGAAGCCCGCCACCTTCCTTTCTTTGAATGCTTCTTTTCTTCATCACAGTTTGGTTAAGGCTGCTTGCAGGAAAATATTTACGACCCGTCCATTTCCCCTCTCCCACATCAGTCATCTCCTCGCTTTGCATGTTCCTGCAGATTCAGGTGCACCCTCAAGCTGTTGCACATATGACCTTAAACAGGAGCCAAGCTGCGCAGTCTGGTTCATAAGAAGTCAAATAACCTCTGATCTCTTTCTGTGTGCTTCAGGCTGGATGCATCATACAGTGGAGCAGCTGGGAGATAAAGGCACCAAGGACAGCTATGCCATCCAGTGTCTGCAGAAGTCTCTAGAAGCAGACCCAAATTCTGGCCAGTCCTGGTACCTTCTTGGCAGGTAAGATTACCAGAAGTGTGAGTGTGTTATGCTATCAGCCAGTTGACAATAATAATCTTGCTTTTTGTTGATTATAAATGGCCATAAATGATGCACCACATTCAAAGTGCTTGACTCAAAATTTCTTGCATTTTATGCCACGGTCTGTTGGCCAGTCATCCTGACTAGGATGTATACCGAGTACCGGTTCGTTCGGTCCGGTTCCTAATCTTAACGATACCAGAGTCCGTTAGATTCTGGACAAACGATACTCTTATTGATACTTTTGTACATCTACCTAACATCAAGTTATCATTACACAGTCAAATAATCACAGTGATGGAATAAGACAGACACAATTCCCGTTTCTCCCAGCTGTCCTTCACCTACCTTTATGTCCAGGCTTCTTCCACACCTTCTGAACAAATGTTCTCCACCACTGGATCTTTTAACATCTAGTAATGTCTTTATTATTTACTCTAAATTGTGTTATAGTATCAATAAGAGAATCGATAAATACCGGTATCGATAAGGAGTATCGATATTGGTATCGGTATCGATAAAATCATAACGATATACATCCCTAATCCTGACACATGCTGGAGTGGTGGACTCCTCCCATTCATGACTCCTGATGTTGGACAGTTTTGTCCTAAAGCATTTTTTAGGTGTCAAATACAGATGTAGAACATTAAATTGTTGAACACCTAAGTGCATGTTTTTGCAGGATGATGAACACAGTTATGTTTGCTGGATTAGTGAGGTACCTCTGTAGGGTTGGTGGTGCAACTCTGTCTCTCGTATCTGAGCTTCAGACCACACAAGAAGGGTTTCAGATAAGACCATGTCATACCTTTCACGGTAATACCGGTGTAGCGTTAGGGAATGCAGGGGTGATGGTAATCCAGCACCTCACCAGAAATCAAGCATGTGTCAATTGGGAGGACAAAAAACCCCAATCTGCTCCCCAAAAAACATGTTCATGGTTTAAAAAGACATTTTGAATCCTCTGCTCGGGGATTTCTGTCTTTGTGCCTCTGATTATGTTGATATAATGGTGTGATTATGAGCGTCGGCTTCCTTTGACAACTGACAACATTCTTGATGCTCTTCCTGTTATCGGTACAGCTTGACACTGGCTCTGTCAGAAATAGACTAGGAGTGTATTTATAGCACAACGCTGAGCTGAGAAGCCTTGGTGAACTCTGCGACCTCTTGGCTGCCACAGCACAGAAGTTATAGAGCCTGGAACACGTCAAAGCCCATCATTTTTATCTTTTTTTTTTTAATAATAAATCCCTTCACTGTTAAATGTTCAGTCATGTGAAATAGGAAATACACCTTTCTCAAGATTTTACTTCTCAGAACAAAACAAGAAATCATCTGGTCCAGAACTTGGGTAAAAACAGTAGGATTGTAGCGATTCACAAAAAAATTGACGCATTACGATGTCAAACGTGTTGAATCAGTTTCGATTAGGGCTGTCAAACTAATTTTTAAAATTGTGATTAATCGCAGAAGCTTCATAGTTAACTGTGATTAATCATGGTATGAATTGCATGTGTAATATTCTGTTATTTTGCATGTCACGGCAGTTCTAAGCCCATAATGTAGTACATTATACTGTAGTCTTCATTGAGAATCAAATAAAATAGAAACTTCATTTGAACTTCAAACTTCAGTTCACTGGTTTCAGCAGCAATCTGAAGGTCCCACCACAGCATTTCAGTCAGCTTTAGGTCTGAACTTTGACAGGATCATGTCATGACATTGGATCATTGTCCTGTTGCATGAGACAGTTCCAGCTTTAGCCGTCAGACGGACGGACTCACATCTAACTCTAGAATACTTTGGTATCCAAAGGAGTTCATGGTCCACTCAATGACTGCAATGTGTAGGGATGTAACAATTACCGGTAAAATGATTAACCGTGATAAAATTCTCAACAATTAGTAATACCGTTTCAAATTTTCATTATCGTTAAAACCGTGACTGATTACTGCACTTTGAAAAACTCTGTGATGCTGCTTATTATCTGGAAAAGCAGCAGCAATCCCAGTTTGCAATGTTTAATTTATGCAAACATGGCAGAAGGCAACCAAGGCACCCACGTGGACAGTTCTCTGGTGATTTTTTTTCCCCCCTTTAAGAAGAGCAAAGTAGACGTCTAGACCCATTTTGGATATTATTACTGATGCTCGGAGGGGATTTCGATAATACCGCGATAATAATGATAACCCTGATCATTTTGGTCACAATAACCATGATATGAAATTTTCATATTGTTAAATCCCTAGCAATGTGTCAGGTCCTATAGCTGTGGAACAAGCCCAGATCATCATCCTCCACCACTGTGCTTAACAGTTGGCATGAGGTGTTTGTGCCGAATCCGATAGGCTGTATTATAGGCTTTACACGAAAAGGATTTTTTGGGGGATTATCGATGAACAAAAAAAAAGAAATTAAAAAAACGAATCACCAACTCCGAAAAAAAAAAAAGAAAAAAAAAATAATTTAAATAATATATTTTTCTTTATTTTTATAATTTTCTTTAAATATTATAATAGAATTTTTTTTTATTTTTTTTTCTGGAATTGATAAGAAGGAAAAGAATAAGAAATATTATCCTAAAGTGAAACGGGAAAAATGAATAAAAAGAAAAAAAATAAAACGGGGAGGGAGAAGAATAAAAAGCAGCAAAAAAAATAAGATAATAGAAAAAATTAAAGGCAAAAGTAGAGAAAAAGGCGGGAATAGGGCTGCGGAAGAGGAGGTGGAGATGAAATTGATGAAGAAGAAAGAGTGGAACAAATGAGCGGATGTCTCATCAGGGGCCAGAAGTGAGAAGGGACAACCCGCTTTAGGTCAAGTAGTCGGGAGTCGGGAAAGTGGGGCAGAAGAGGTGGACTGGGAACGCATCGGTAGGGGTGGGAGAGGGGTATGTGTGAATACCTGGAGGAGCGCGGGGGGGCGGGGGGGTCGAAGCGGGGGCACCCGGGTCTGAGGGGTCTGGAAATGTGTAATATGGGGAGAGGGAAGGAAAAAAGAGGGTTGAAAGGAGACAAGGAAAAGTATAATGGGAAGGAAGAGAAAGGGGATGTGTGGTATCCGTTGAGGCAAAGAAGGAAAAGTGTGGAACCGTATCCGTCAGGGGTTGCGAATGTGGGAGTGAGGAGTGTAAGGACTTGAAAATCGAGAAAGAACTGGGAAAAAAAAAGACAATAAGAGAAAAAGGAAGAAATAAAAAATAGAAAATGCTGCTTGATCTAATTGAATTTAGAAAGTTTTTATATAAATGGATAGTTTGAGGGGAAATGAGTAGAAGTGAATGAGAGATCGTCAGGGAGGAGAGAGAAGAGAGGGAGAAAGAAAAAAAAGGAGGTCGATGAATGGGGGCCTGTATTAGTTCTTTGTGCATTCTGACCAGAAATCTTCTGTTTGGTCTGTCAGAAGGACATTGTTTCAGACGGCTTCTGGTTTGTTTCTTTTTTGAGAGAAGGGACATATTACACAGAAATGAACATAAGAAAAAAAAAGGGTGCAGACCTAGCAATAGGGCTGGGGGATGTATAGATATAAAGAATATATAGATATATTATAAATGAGGAATTGGACCATATTGGATATATTGTCATACGTATTTCAGTGTTTGTTTTGTCTTTATGTATAAATGCTGCCCTTACTAGGGTTTGTTTTAATTCTTTTGTAATGTTCAACTAGTTTAAATAAACTACTTGTGACATGTCATTTTTGGCTGTGACTGTGACTAAACATTTGCTTTTACTTTGCGATAGAAATACCGGGATATATATATATATATATATATATATATATATATATATATATATATATACATATACATATATACATATATATATATATATATTCAGCCTAAATATATTGGGATATGACTTTTGGTCCATATCTTCCAGCCCTAGCTAAAGTGCATATATCAGGTACATGAGGCTGCATGAATGTGGGATCAACACAGACACTTTCACTCACATTAAACAGTCAGTCACCTCTCAGTTGCAAAGGATAAGTGTAAAAACAGAAAGTGCAGCACATGTATGCATGCAGATATGGAAACATGTCCTGTAAATAAAATGTACAACAAAGATAGGATGCTCAACACAAGAGCAAGTCAGATGTATGCATATGCATGTGTAGCGTTTTGCTACAGAACATCTAGCTGTGAGAACGGGTTTGGTTGGTTATAAGCCAGTTTTTGAGATGGGCTTTCTCCTACAACCCTTCCAAACAAGCCATACTTGTTCAGTTTTTTCTAATTGGACTGTCATGAACATTAACATTTAACACGCTGAGGCCTGGAAAGTTTGAGATGCAGCTCCGTGTTTACTGCTCTCTGAGGGTTGCCTGGTCTGATCTTGAGCTGAACTAGTTGGGGCGGTTACTCATGGGAAGATTGGCAGTTTATCTTGGAATGATGCTGACCTTCCTACCTCATCCTAAACTGATGAGCAGTGACACTTTCTTCTGTGATCTTCCATAAAATCCTTGCTGTTTTCTGTCCTCTGGTGTTTTATGCACCTTGAACCTGGCAAAGCTTACGCTTTTGTAGTGCTGCTTGCACTGATGACCAGTTCATCCAGTTAGATGATTATTTAGCAGCACCTGCCTGCTACTTTGCATCTTAATTCCTATAGAAACTGCAACGGTGGATTTAGCTTTTCACACATTTCTTCTGCATCGGTTTAGTAGTAGTTAATAGATAATGAAATATCCCATGTGATTTTTTTTTAAATCCAATGTTGTATTTGTCTAATTTAAAAGGCCCAGTGAAGGACTGGTCGATTCATTTCATGCTTAAAACCTTGGAACTGAAAGGGGGTGAAATTTCTTTTTCACATGACTGAATATAAACCTGAATGTGACTCACCCAAAGGTGAGGATCCGATTAAGAGTCACCAAACAGTGTATGTACAATTAACTTGGCTTTGAAAAAACTGAAAAACCTTTCAGCCGAGTTGGTGCTACTTGAGATGTATCCTGCAGCTTGTCTGAGACAACCGCGTGGAGGGGTTTAGCTTAGGTGTCGGTCTATGATTTACTCGACCCTGGCTTCTTATTTGCAGGAGGAAAAGGAGTTGGGATGAAATTGAAATGATTGTTATGCATCTTCTCTCTGTTTCTCCTCATCCAGGTGCTACTCCAGTATTGGGAAGGTGCAGGATGCCTTCATCTCGTACCGTCAGTCCATCGATAAGTCTGAGGCTAGTGCTGACACCTGGTGCTCCATAGGGTAAGAGCACAACATATCAATAGAGTTTGTATTGAAAAGCTTTGGAAAGGGGAGGAAGATCATCTGGGTTGGTTTGAGGTCTCGTGGAGATGCAGCAAGCAGTGAGAGATGATGTTGGTAGAGCAGGTGATGTCCCCTGGATGATGGCAGGAGGATAATTTCCTGTCTTTGCAGTGTTCTATACCAGCAGCAGAACCAGCCTATGGATGCGCTGCAGGCCTACATCTGTGCTGTTCAACTGGACCACAGCCACGCCGCAGCCTGGATGGACCTGGGCACCCTCTACGAGTCCTGCGGCCAGCTGCACGACGCCATGAAGTGCTACATCAACGCGACGCGCAGCAAGGCCTGCCTCAACACCGCCGCGCTGACTCAGCGCATCAAACTGCTGCAGGTGTGGTTGCGTTCGCGCGTCCCTCAACCAACCTCCCCCGTTAGATGTTGTGGAGTATTTTTGGTGTGTGCGTTGAGGTGTCGTGTTAATTGCCAAGCATTGCCAAAACAATCAGCTTTTTCTAAGATGCAGGTTGTGCTTTTGTTTTTGATTTGTGACCACAGAGATATGAATGATGATTCATATTCGTGCATTTTCTTCTTTTTTTTCCCCACTTGATTGTAAAGCATACATTCATGGCATTAAACATTTCTGTTGTATTCTGTGCACAGCTACACCTCCTATAAATAAGCAGTAGTATTTGTAGTGCTTCTCTTGTTCAGTCGAAGTTCAGCACTAAAGTTTGTGTCTTACATAATTTCTCCTAGGCTCAGTTGTGTAACCTACATCCAGGTAGTCTGCAGAATAAGAGTAAAATGCTTCCTAGTATTGAGGAGGCGTGGAGCCTTCCCATCCCTGCTGAGCTCACGTCCAGGCAGGGGGCCTTGAACACTGCACAGGCACAGCAGGTGAGATCCACAGTCTGTATTGTCGGCCAATAACGACTTCTGGCCTTAAAAGATAAAGGATCAGGAGTTGAAATGAAGCCCATAGTGCATTAATCTAATTGGTAGAGTTGAGTTGCCCTTCACAGTTCCTCAGAAATATTTAGCAATATGCATAACTCATAATGTCCAACAACTCTGACTCTGTTTGCAAAGATGCACAAAGCTTGTGCAATCATTGCAATGTACTTGGCAACCTGCAAGGCTGATGATGATGCATGCTTCATGGGAACATTATTATGAGTAGTCTGGATGCATGTATTTATTTCTGTCATATCACACTCTTTCATTGGTCTTGAATGATCCTATATTTGCACATTCCTCTATAAATTAATCAAACTGTAGCTACACAAATCAGGCCTAGAAGGCAGATCTTTTTGCTTCCTCTCATTTAAGCCTGTTTGATATGTGGTTTCACCTGAACGATCATCTATGGGCTGCATTAATCCATTGTGCTACCTCTGCAGCACCATCACCAAAACTATCATTTTTACATGCTCCTTATGTGCAATTGATCTAATTAGACCAGTGATTCTGCAGCCTGTTTTTGTAAGATCTCAATAATTTAACCATCTGAATATTTAGACGGTGACTAGAATTTTGGTTAATTATTTTCAAGGCGTTGACATAGCCATGTTGTCATACATGCATTTGCACATTCATACATGCACGTAAGTGTAAGTATTGTCCTTCGGTGTCACTGTGGAGAAAAGTTTGCCTCTATGGTTGTTTGCTCCTCTTTTGGACTCGTTTTTTTGCACTGTAGCTGACTTGAAAAAGACGACTTGGATGTCCTCTCAAGCTGTTTCTTTGCTGGGTTTCCAGGCCTGTAAGGGGGAGGGAGGCCAGTCTGCCAGCAATCACACAGACTCACAGGCCAGTCCGGCCAAGAAGAAACGCACTGCCAGCCCAGCAAAGGTACGCCCAGCAGCATTAGCTTTACTGTTTCTGATGAGTAGAAGTTTAAAGGTTAGTTTAAGTTTTGCTCCTTTTTTTTTTATGTCGTCTGCAGGGTGCTGTGGACTCGTGGACAAACAGTTCAGGTCAACAGCAAATGCCCAGCTGGTATCTAACACCACAGAAGCTTCAGGTAGGAAAATGTCTTGTATTACAGTCATGCACAGACATGGGAATGTTAATGACTTGTGTTGTACCCAAATGTTTAAAAGGGAATTGAATAATGAAACCGGCAGACATTTTTTAATCACTGACAGTAAATATGCTTTTTTTTGTTTTATTTTATTTTAAATATGTTCTTATTTTATTTGATTTTATCATATTTTACTACCTTCCCCAAAAGTAAAACAAGATGATAAAACTCTGATAGAATCCTATAATTTGCAAGTTATCTAAACTCTATTTCATTAAGGATGGTACAAAAATAAAAATAAAATGCTAATTCAGAGGTAAAGAACTTTTTTTTAAAAGAGAAAAAATGCAGTTGTTTTTAATAACGTTGTCCAGCGTCATAGCTAGAAGAATAACAGTCCAGCTGTGGTGTGCCGAACAGATTTGCTTCACCAGGGTTGGCTTAATGGACATAAAGACAGTTGAGCTTTGTTAGACGTAAGGATTCCCATGATAGTTGAGTAGAGGAAGAGGGAGTGAGAGTAGAAAATGGGGGGGGGGGGGGGCAGATACAGAAGATAGAAAAAAACAAAAGAAACAGAAGAACCCAGTACAACTGAGAATAACATGAGTCTTAAACCCAGTTTCCACAAACGGGTCCGGGTCAGTGCAGGACGGTTAGGAGGGTTCTGTGAATCCTCCTGCATTTCCACAGCCAACCGTACCAACCTGGTAGGTGGCGTAGGTAGCTCTAGATAGATGCGTCAGCGATGCAATATAGTGACGTCATAGCAGCGCCGCACCTTCCTTGAATTATAATGAATAACATCATACAGAAATGAAGCAGGAGAATGGTGGACATCCAGCAGTTTGTATAGTTTCTTCTTGACACGATGCTTTAAACAAAAAATCCACCATATATTTAAACATGGAGCTTTGGCTGCTACGTTCTTAGTGCCAAGTCCCACAGGCAGTGATGTTTATTTCCCACAATCAGTGGATTGTAGCGTGTCAAGCTCAGCCTTTTTGGGTCGGTGCGGTAAGATTGGTTCCCCAATGGAAGGATCACAAAAAAGTAGGATGGGTTGGTTGGATATTCTGGCACCCTTACCAGTGACTCATAATGATATCCCCCAGTTTAAAGGCATTCCTATCATTTTTGTTGTCAAGTGTTTATTTAAAGATTTATTTTTCTATTTGATCTTAAATCACATAAAGATTTGTGGAAAAAGATTGATTTGATTTTAGATCTTTTTTTTCTTTTCCTCCGTCAGCTTAATTTTTCTGATTTTTTTTTTTTTTTTTGTTTTTTTTTTTTTTTTTGTGCGCCCTTATTTATTTTAAATGAGCATGTTTTTAAAAACAAATTTATGAGCTTTAACTATGAGATGTTGAAACTGGCTTCATTAAAATAAATATGGGGTTTAGACGATTTCCACTTGAGTTTGAGTTGAGTTACACAGCATCCCTTATTGGTTTCTGCCGAGTGATTTAACATTTGTTGCTTAACCAGCGCTTGACGCCATTTTACGCTGAAAAAAGTCAGTGGTCAAACCGCCGTGGAAATGAGCGCATCTGATCATAAAAATGATCTTATGACTGTATCCATGTGATTTATAAAATGTTCGTATCTGACCAAACAGAATCTACGTCAGAAATGCACCGTCATCCAGCTGTTTCTACCCTGAAGCAGCAGCAGCGCTGACAGGTGGAGGCCGGTCGGATCTGAGCCTGACCCGGACAGGGAATGAAACAATACTTTCATTAGTTAGCTAGAAACAGTCTCGAATGACACTTTACATTTAAGGTATAGATTAATCATAGAAAGGGGATCTTCCTGTCTCCTCCATATCTCCAGTGGGAGCTGCAGTTACCGGCGCATCTGCCCTTCTGGCTGCGCATAATGTTCATAAACTAGTATTTCTGTTCTTTAACTTGTCAATAAAGTCTTACCCTGAGGGGGGTAAGACTTTCCTTAGGGGGAAAGGAGCTAGATCAGCTGGCAACGATGCTGTACAGCTCCACACAGGTCAGGGTTGTGTTGCAAACTTTCTCTGAGTCTAAAGCAGCGTTTCCCGCTGGTCCGATGCACCTGCGCCTTTCTGCAGCCCGACTGTCCGTCTTCTTACAAGCAGCCGAGCTTTCCTTTTCTTTTAGTTTGATTTATCTTGACATTTTAGGCGATCAGTTGTCTCCTTCATCAGAAGTTATAACACTCTGCTGTTAAGATCATCTGGCTGGTATTACACCTGCAGCTCCCACTGGAGACATGGAGGACACAGGAGGTGATCCGTTGTTTCTATTAAGTAATCTGTACCCTAAAGTTGTAGCTTATAAGTGCTCAGTCAGCAGACTGTTTCTGAAACAGCTGGATAAGGAGGGATTTCTGACGTAGATTCTGTTGTTTGGTCAGACAGGAACATTTTATAAATCACACATGGATACAACCATAAGATCATTTTTATGATCAGATGTGCGCTCATTTCCACGCTTGTTTGATGAACGGACTGCTGACTTTTTTCCCGCTAAAATGACGTCTTGGCAACAAATGTCACGTGACTGGCAGAGACCGATTGGAATCACTGGGTCTCATTCATGAAACGTTTGTAAATTTCCGAACAGATTCACTCGTAAAGACCTACTCGACTAAAAACTCCAGATACAGGAACACGTGAAAATGTGTTTAGGGAGCTCAGATTTGATAGTTGGCTCAACGTTCAGATGCACTTTTAGTTAACCAGTCGTTTTTAGCCGCAAAGTAATAAGAGTATAACTATTTTGCAATTTTTTTCTATTTTTTATTTATGTTATGTTATTTATTTATTATAATTACAGCTATTATTACTATTTATTATTTTTTTAAATTATTTTATTATTGGGTATTATTCATTTATTCATTTATTCATTCTATTTATTTACTTTTCTTCTAATTTTTGATAATTAAAAGAAAAATGTCCATTTTGTGATGTGATTATATCTAACTTGCATAATGATCTTAATTGCTGACTTGCTGAACTTCAGCACCTGGATCACTTACGGACCAACCGAGCAAACCTCAAGCCCCCCCAGCTGAAGATGCTTGAAGAGCTGGAGAACCAGTTTTCCTTCATGCAGCAACATCAGCAGCAGGTACCCGAGCATCCCGCTGCTTTCGTTAGGCTTTACTGTCAGTCAGAGTTTGGATTAAATCTTCTTTCCTTCTTTTCCTTCTCAGATGAGGCAGCAGGCAGCAGCGGCGGGTGGCCAGCCGCGGCCCAGCCTTCCCAACGGTCCCTCGGCCGAGTTGTCTCGCCACCACGTCGCCCGCTCCCACGCCTCCCCCCTCAATCACGCAGCCACCCGGCCCCCTTGCGTCACCCAGCCCACAGCCAACGGATCCTGCTCTTCGAGTCCTTCGGCGGGGCCACTGGGACACCCGGACAAGAATCACACCCTGGGACTGGGAGGCGGCGGCCCGAGCAACGGAAACGTGCCTTACCCGCAGCAGAACTCTCTACCTCAAACCAGCACAGCCGCCAGTCACCCAGGCACCAGCAGCACTACCAGTAGTCCCAGTCAGGCAGATGAGACGTGGAGGAGCCAACAACGCAACACTACCACTCAGGTATTCCACCACAAACTTCCATACCATCATCTTCCTCGTTTATCCTGCTTCATGGTCCATATTTTGATTATTTTAAACACAAACTTCTGTCTTTGCATTTAGGGGCTTCAAAAAGATCCAGGTTCACATTCGGCGGGTCCTAATGGAGAACCCCCTTTCTCTTCCTCCTCTTCCTCCCCTCAGACCTCCTTCTCCTCCTCTGGCATTCTGAATCAGGTTGGACATTGCTCCGGGCCCTGCACTGCCTCGTCGTCAGCCTCCTCTTTATCCCCCACCTCCCCCCAGACAACACCCAACCACTTGTCCTCGCCTCCCCACTCCGCTACTACCTCAGGGGTCCACACCAAAGACACAACGCCTTCAGGGGGCAAAAACAGCAGCAGCGCCGCTTTGCCATCAGGTCCGGAAGCCGCCGTCAGGCACTCTGGAGGGGCGCCACACAGTCCCGGCACCACCCCCGCGCAGGGATTGACTAATCACGTCCAGCAGCGGGTGACGGACGGCGCCGCCAGCCTGTCTCAGCCCGGTTCTCCCGCCCCCGGCGTGCTCACTTCAGACAATCCTCAACTCTCAGCCTTGCTAAAGGGAAAAGCCAATACGACCAGTACCGACAATAACTACGGTAACCACGGAGGGTCTTCCTCAGAGAAAATAAACAACGTCCACCCGGGTCTCCACGGGGTCGCCAAGCCGCTTTCAGAGCACTCAGTGGCGTCCTCACCGCTTTCAGCCACTGCTCCGCCCTCCCCATGCTCGGCAGACCCTCACGCCACCAACAGCCTCTCCTGCCTTAACAGCCCGTCCAACTCCAACAGTCAGGGACCCACGCTCAACGGGAAGGGGCTGGAGGACTCCCAGAGCCCGCTGAAGGTGGAGCCTTCTGGAGGAGCTCATAAACGCACGGCCCCTGCTGGTCTGGCACCCTGGTCCTCAGTTTCCATCTACCCCAGCTCCAGTGAAGTACTCAAAGTGTGCAGGTACGTTGGTGTTTCCTGTTTGGTTTTGCAGTGATAAACTCTTCTCAGGCTTTAGCATGCTGTCACATGTTGGTGTCATGTTCTCTACCTTTCGTTTTCACTCAATCTGCTGCATTTTCTTAATAAACTAAAAAGAGAAATTTCAGCCAGTAACAAAGGGCATTGTGATGTCTACAATGCAGAAAACGTGGACCAAATCCTGGAGTTTGATGAGGAAAAACAGAATTGGTTTTAAGATGGAATATATTTTGGATTGTGTTAATATGAGGGTGTGATCTGCTTTCCCTGTTGATAAGGAGTTTTTCACAATGTCGGAGCCAAATGAACAAGAAAAGCAAGATGAGAGTAACCCTGACTTTACGCCGGGTCGTGAGCGCTGCGTCCTGTGCACGCGCCGGTTGTGGTCAATGGTTTGACTTCCATTGAGCACGCCACAGCGTGTGAGCGGTCCATCGCTGCTCTGTCATGTCGTTCCACTGCGCTTAATATGCACGGCAGCTCTATTTTTGACAGTGCACGCACCAACACCGCGGAAATTTCTGTAGTTTTGATCAGACCAGACAGGAAGTCAGACACCGTATTCAGTGTGAACATCCGGTAACTGTCTAAAGAAAAGCCACTGTGCAGATTTTTAACTGCTGAATTATCTTAACATGACATCATCTCCGTGGACGCAAGCTTTCGGAAAAAAAATACAGTGTGACACACAAACATGGACAAAAGTAACCATTCGGATAAGAATCACAGGCCATCTTGCAACCCCTGCTGTGATTCTATGATCCTGCAGATGTAGCAACACTGACTGTGCAGGCGGGCGCTCTGTGTACGGTGTAAAAGCTCGTGCCGAAGGGCCGGAGCAAAGCTGTAGCACAGCCGGTACGCAGCATACATGGACCCGGTGTAAAGCCGAGGTTAGACCTATTTTAACTGTTGCAGGTTCCCATCTATCTGACATCATCCGCACAGGCAGGACTGAAGTTTCCCTCAGAAATCAGCGACGGCCAAAAGACCTTTCGAAATGCCAACGGTTTATTTATCAATTTAACCTTTATTCATACGGGTGTTCTCATTGAGATTGTCTTACTTCAAGAGAAACCTGGTTCACTTCAAATCACAATAATAGACTAAAAAGAAACTATAAATATCAGATAATGTGCAGAAAACCAGGAATAAGCTTCCTGCAATAGTTTCACAAGGTCACCTGGAAGTCTGGGGGGATAAATTTTAAGGTCTTTTTGTAACATTGCAGGAAAAGGAGAAAGCTTTCTTTCCCAAGTCTGCAGAAACTGATTAAAGTCAGAGTTGGTAATCTGGCTCAGAAACACTTTTTGTTATACTGGATGAAATGGTGCTTCCATCCTGACAGTATCAAACATCATGTATTTATAAAAAGGAAGGAAAAAAGTCAGACCTCTGTGAGAGCTGCAGGTCTGTAAAAACTCTGACCAACCCCTGGCATTCGCACCGAAAGGCAGGAATTGGTAATTTGCAACTTATAGAAAGAACAAATTGATGCCTTTAAGTCTCGACACTGTCCCTCCTCTCTCTCCGTCCCTCACGTAACCCCCCCCCTGTGTCCGGCTTACTGTATAGTCACTGTATAGTCACAAATATAGGTAGCGGACTGCTAACTGCTACTGCGCCAAAAATCAAACCAAAACAACAGATAAGGATTAAGTCTCGGAGGCGTTGACGTTTGCAGTGTGGACTTTTTACACTGCAGAAGGAGTGGGAGATGAGTGGATTAAAGCTATGAGAAACGTGTATCAGCTGTTTACCATCAAGCCAACGAGCTATCCACTCGGCTGTTATCATTAACCTGCTTGTAAAACATCGGCGCACATGTCCCTGCGCTCTGAAGGCATGGTTTTGTGTGGTGTGTGTTTTTTTTTTTCTTTTTAAATGTTGCCTGCTCGAACCGTTTTTCCAACATTGCCAACTCTGACTTTAAGCAGAAAATCTGAAAGTCCTGAGAAAAGTGTGTCCAACATGCGCCTCCATTTCTGGTTTTGCCTTCTTATTATCAGATTATGTCACAAACTATGTAATTGTTGTCTACAGTTTGAGGACCTTATAAGATTTTCTTACTTCAGAACTTTAGTGTCCTGAACCACCTCACAGATGTACCCAAGCCTGAGCAGCTGGATGTTTGTTTTCTGCTCCAGTCTAAAACACATTTATCCAGTGAAATCAAAGCCTGAAAGATCAAGTTGCCTCATTCACAGAAAACTTCATGCTGCTTATTTGTGAAAACCAGCAAAGCTTCAGGATGAGGAGGGGTGGGGATGTTTTTAGTTTTTATTCCAGTTTAATTATTTTTCTCCCATTTCTGCATATGACAGCGGCTCAGAGTAAAAAAAACATAGTTTTTGTGTGTTTCATCAGCAGAGCTGAGCTGACACTGAGCTCTACAACTTTACAGGTCCGTTCTGTTTTTTTATGCCATCGCAATTAACATGTTTTCTCCTGGATCTGAAACTGGGTCTGAATGATGATGATATTCACATCACTGCATTTCCAGAAACACAAACAGAACTTGTCGTTGTGTTTGATGCCCCCTGCTGAGTTGCACGTAAGACTTTCCAAGGCTGCCGGGCACGTTTGTGGTCCAGGTCTGTTTCTTGTGTTTTGGGTGTGTTATTGTTAAACTGGCATTATGTGGATCCACTAGTGTTTCTGGATTCCAACAATGATTTGTGTCAGATTCACCTGAGTTGTGTTTATCTAAAGTTACGTCCGCAATGATGGTCTTAGTTTTCAAATCGCTTTTTTTTTAATTATTATTTTTTACAGAGATCTGATTTGTTGGTGAGGTTGCTCATATCATCATTTGCATGCGACCTCCATCGCGCTTAAGTGTGAACTGTTCACAGCCCTGAAGCCATGTAACATGCAGGCAAATATGGATGCTACACTTGTGTGTGTATCTGTTTGACAGTCTTTGTGCTGTCAGAGATGGATAAAATGATATGTTGTTCCGCCTGTTGTTTACATTTGATCTTACCGTTTCCCGTCTCCTCCGGCTCAGAATTCTGACGTCCGTCTCTCTTAAATGACCTAAAAGTCAGAGGAAATGTGACATGATCATTCAGGCTGAGGCTGTCTTGGCAAAGATCAGATATGGATCTGATCTTCTGCCATATATGAACGTGGTCTGGGTTGGAATTGACTAAATCAGATCTGTGCTTTTCATGCTGTCACAAAAACATCAGATCTGGGTCACATATGGGCAGAGAAGTCTGATTTGAGTCACTTTTGCCTGCAGTGGAAACAGATCAGGCAAAAATTTCTCAACTCCAACTTTTTTTGGGGGCCCATAAATGACCCATTTTTTTTTTCTCTTATGACAGTCTGAACAGCATAGACCTGTTTGATTTTTGGTTTTTTATGTTCTTTTTAGAGAGAAAAAAAAAAAATCCGACCCTGTCATATATGGTCCTAAATCAAATAAGTATGTATCTGGTCATTATATCTGTTGAGGTTTCTCAATACCACCTCAGTCTGAATGCTCACATCGCATTTCATCCAACTTTTACATCATTTTGTAAACAGTGGATGAAGCACACATCATGATTTTGTCAGCTCTGACTGCACAAAAACCTCAAAATTAAAAAAACACATCAGCAATCCCGAGCACAGTGTGCTGCATGACATCATGTCTTCCTCTTCACACCGGTCACTTCAGGGCTGCAGACTTTTCACACTGAAGTTTAATTTCATTTCAATTCAGTTTATTTGTACAGCTCTAATCTACAACGTCGTCATCTCAGGGCTTGGCTTTGGAAAGCAACCGATTGCAAGTCTGGAGGTTGTATTTAAATCATAATGTACAAATCATAACACAACTGTCAGACATGAGCATTAGGAGCTGCTGTGTGGATGTAGGTTTAGAAACACGATGTAGAAATGGTTGTGAGTTTGATATCAACACACCTCTGCTGAGTTATCTCACACTGAAGCTTTGAAACTCTGCAGCTTTCACTCTGAGCCAACATGGTGCACAATCCTCCTCAGATCTGACCCTCCACTTCCAGTTGTGCTGTGTTAGAAACATGGGGGACCAAGGGGGCAGATTGAGATCACAGCTGCATTGTTCACCGTCGCTTTAGAAACTAACACAAAAGACAAACTGGAGATATTCTGTAACTAATACCTGGATAATTACTGAATGTAATTTTCCTGAAGGACATTGTTGTGGAAACATGGAGCTGGGTCATCTCACGAGATGATCTCTAAATATGGATCACTCATGAACGGACTTCACATCTGTTCACACAGTAAATCCTGCTAAGAAGTAGGGCTGCGTATGGGAGAAATCACTATCACGATTAGGGATGTAACGATATCCACATCTCACGGTACAATATTATCTCGATATGAACCTCGCGTTACGATATTTTTCACGCTATTGTGGGGAGGCTCAGGATAACAGCAATGATGGTGTAAAATGCTTTGACCAGTCATTGCTACAACATTTATCGTCATATTCAAGGTTGTGACATTTTAAACTGCTTGAAAAACATTTGCTGAAGTGCGAAATTCAAGTAAAAATCCAACATGTATTTATTGAGAAGACAGCTCAGGTATTATGTTAAATAAACTTAACCGGGCATTAAAACGGCCTATTTAAGTAAGTAAGAAGACCCAGGCACAAAGAAACTGCCTCGTCTTTAGTAGTCAATAAATAAAAATAAATAAGTCCACCTGTCAGTGAGTCAGATGCACTGTGACTACTTAAACTTCTACAGGCTCTGCTAGAACTTTATTCTTGCACGTGATCGGGGATGTTGTGCACCGTGATGTCAACAATCAGCTGAGCAGATGCTCTTCTGAATCCGCTGCTGCAGGTTAAACGGAGTTTTGTAAAACAGCCGATTGAGGGGGTGAGAAAATACGAAAATGTGTACAACACGTGAGGCGTTTAAATTCACGGACATCACCACGGGCACAACCCCGCCCTGACGAGGACCAAGTTCGTTGTTAAATATAAACTCACCGAGTCAGCACAGTGATCCCCACGGCGTCACACATGAAGCTTCTCAGGGAGGAATAACCGACCAAAACTAACTCTTTTCTCATTGTCCCTCCAGAACAGGAACAAAGTTCTCGCTTCTCGTGGAGAATAACAGCTGTTTCCATCCTCCGTATATCCATGCTGTGTTCACCTGACCGCCTTTCACCTCGTTTGTTTTTCCTGTGTGTGGGGGCTACATGCGCTTCTATAGGCGCAAAAGAGCACACTGGCAGCAAAGGATCATGGTCTATGTAGTTCAGTATGTTACGCTTCCCATAGAGCTGACTGAAAACTATTTTTGTCTCATAAGATACGTTGTTTAATACCGTGACAAGACCACGACAGTTTTGTGGCAGTTTACCTACCTCGATATCGTGATATCAACAATATTGTTACACCCCTAATCACTTTTACTCAAACGATTATGGTTTTTAGTTATGCAATGCATTTATTCAGCTTTTCTCTCTGTCAAAAAAGACTTGATAATTTATACAAAATGCAACCCACCTTCTCTCTTAAGCTGCGTATGTGTAGGTTGTAGCAGAGCCACGTGGAAGGGAATGTATTGTCCATGTTGGCTCTTTCAGAAATTGTGTCAAGAAAAATGGCAAATAAATTGTTTAAACTCTATTATATGAGTTTGGAGATTATTTGACCTGAAAATTGAAATCGCTATAAAATTTTGAATAATTGCACAGCTCTAATAAGAGGTGAATGATTTTTTTAAAAAAAAACGTCAATCCGTTTTTGTGTGCTGACCAGTGTTAGACACTCACGACTCCTGATGTCAGACACAGACTGGAAGATTATGATGTTTGTGTGTTCACTGTAGGGCTGAACGATATCTACAAAATTTCATATCTCGATATTCATGCCTGACATCTCAATATCAATATGATACGATATGACTACGGGTTCGTTGAAAATCAAGCACTTTGGTGGAAAGTGCAGTTTTGTTTGTGACTTCCAGAGCTTTATATGCAGGACAAGCGCAGGAGAAATCTATATCTTTATATAGTTGCTTTTGCGATATTAATATCTTGGATGTCCATATCTCGATATAGATACGATAACGATATATCTTTTAGCCCTAGTTCACTGCCATCAAAATTGAACCTCATCCATATGAAAGTTTCCACCGTGAACCCTTAACCCCCCCTGGGTTTAGTCCTGGACTGGTCATTTAGGGCAGACTTACAAGACGGGTGCAGCATCTCTGTCGGTCCACACATTCTGAAATGGCTGAAACCAGCTGTTAGCAGATGCATTATTAATTTGCTCACCTGTCTGTCACGTTTCTTTACCTGTTTGAAAGGTTGTGCAAGGATGTGGCGGGTAAAGATGGTGGGCAAGGCTTTTTAATGACTGTAGGGTGGTTACATTTTTCAAAATTAGCTGGGTAATAAATCACAGAATGAGTGACCTGAACTGATTTGTTGAGCAAATGCAGCATGAGATGTTTGATTGCTGCCTCCTGGCCCCCCAGCAGTGATGGGGAACCTTGGCTGTTATCCTGGAAGCTTTCCATGTTTCCTGCTCCAACACATTCAAATTAATGAGTCACTGTACAGAACTACTAAGATTTGAATCAGGTGCATTGGGGCAGGGAAACATGGAAAACCTGCAGGACCTGCAGGACCTGGAGGACCTGGAGGACCTGGAGGACCAGCGTCCACACCGCTGCTGTAGGAGGATCAGACCCTGCTCAGCCCCGGACTGATCTCTCCCCCTCTCTCTGCAGGAACCTGGGGAAGAACGGCCTGTCGACCAGCAGCATCCTCCTGGACAGGTGTCCCCCGCCGCGGCCCCCTGCTCCACCCTCGCCTGCACTGCCAAAGGACAAACTCAACCCCCCAACACCCAGTATTTATGTGCGTACACCCACACCACAGAAGAAGTACTCAGGATGTTGCATGTTAGACTAACTCCCTCTCTTCTCTGCCTCTTCAGCTCGAAAACAAGAGGGATGCTTTCTTCCCTCCCCTCCATCAGTTCTGCACCAACCCCTCCAACCCGGTCACCGTCATCAGAGGACTGGCTGGAGCGCTCAAACTGGGTAAGGACATGCGTTTGCTGCACGGTGGGGGGACGGCAGCATGGCCGCCTGGTCCTTTCTGCCTCACATGGCTGTGTGGGTGTGTCTCTGTAATCATGGAAGCCAGGGTGCTCGCTCTGGGGATGAATCTCACGCGTACGACAACAGCACCACCTGCAAGTGGAACGCGTTACTGCACGTAACAGTAGCTCCATTAAAGCCTCCCAGCTTACATCAAAGGAAGGCTGAGCTTCCTCCACGCAGCTGCAGACCCCAAATAACTTTGATTTGCACCACTTTCAGTCGCTTAAAAACGAGAGAATAACCAGAAACTAATTTAGATGTTTGGCCAGCTTTGGTGCAACGAGTGTGAAACCTTTCTTGATTTGATCTCCTGGGAGTTTTTCTTTCTCACCAAATCACCTTGAAGGGCAGAATACTCATTTCCGCTCCGAGGTTTTCCACTTCGTCAAGACTGAAAATATAAAAGTCCTTCAGTACGTGTCGACAGACGAGGCTGCAGCAAACCTTTTCTGTCCATCAGGATGATGGACAGGGTCAAAAATTCCCAGTGTTTGTTTCCCGGCATTTTGAGTTACAGAATTTATGCAGATAATGAACAGAAATGGACGGAAAAAAAACATGCATATTAGGCATTCATAAGGCTGCAAAAGAAAATATGAGAGATGCTGGCCATGTTTTTCTATCAACACCACGCAGATGTTTCTGCCGTGAAAGAGGAGCATTCAGAAAGTCTGCAGCCTTTGCACATAAACTGTTAAAAACTGATTACAAGAGAAACACGGACAATTTAACTCAGGCAGCTCGACTGAACTCCAACCTTCCTCCTGGTCCACATGAGATAGGCATGAATGCTGAATTATGTTTCATCAAATACACAAAGGAACACTGTTTTTAACTCCTTTGCTGCCACAGTAGGAACAAGCTGTAGCATTTTAGCCGGTCGGCTAGCCCGGCTTTCCTCTAAGGAGGTGTGGTCAGGAGTAGGGGAGACTGGCTGGACTGGAGGAAGATCCCAACGCAGGCGCTTCCTCCACTGCTGTGGTCCGTAATGGTCTCTCCCGGTCTCTAATACACTGAAGAGATGCATCAAACAAAGGGAAGTCAGTGAGGATGCATACATGAGCCTGGACACTGGACACAGGCTCACAGTAAACTGGAATGTTGATGTTAAGGCAGCAAAGTGTTAAACATCCTTATTCTATAGTCCAGTGTTTACATGAAGGCCATTTTCCCACCTGATGTTTGATTGACAGCAGGTCTGAGTCGAGGTTCATGCGTGAGGGAAGAAGGAAACAGGAGATTGGTGCGACGTCAGCAGGGATGCAGACTCTGCATCGGCCTGTTGTTGTGAAGGAGCTGAGCTGAAGACTGAAGCTCTGGATTTACCGTGTGATCTCGGTTCCTACCCTCACCTGTGGTCACGAGCTGTGGGCAGTGACTGAAAGAGCGACATCACGTATACAAGCGTGTGAAGTTAGTTTCCTCTGCAGGATGTCTGGGTTCTTGCTCAGAGATGTGGCTGACAGCTCGGCCATCCAGGGAGGGCTTCAGAGTAGAGCTGCTGCTCCTTCACATTAGGAGGAGCCAGATGAGGTGGCTCGGATGTCTGGTTCAGATGCCTCTCAGACACCTCTGGGAATGTTTTTCAAGGCATGCCACCATGTGGAGACCCAGGGGAGCTGGAAGAAGTGGCCGGGAAAGGCCGAGGCCACTGCTCCCGCTACCTGAGCCAGCATAAGCTGGATGGATGAATCCCATTTTCCCACCTGATGTTTGACTGACATCAGGTCTGCAGTCATCCATCAGCCGTCCGTGCAGCTGCAGATTCATCTTGTTTTTTTTTTTTTCCCCTGCAGTTCCATAAAACACCCGAGCACCTGTTCACATGTGGGCCCACTTCCCTCTGCATGCAGCTGCAGCCTCCAGTTCATCGTCCTTTTTGAGGTTGGGAACACTGGATGCAGAAAAAGCCCGTCGGCTTTTTCTAAAAGGAGAAAAAAAGTCTTTCCAGTGACTTGCTGCCCTGTTACGTAATTCTCTAGTCTGTCGGCTGCTCAGTTGTGGAGAAGTAATGTCCGGACAAACAGAGACTGAGACTGGCAGACACCTTTAATCACAACGTCACGTAGGACTGTACAGTATATCAGTTCATACCGAAAACCGGTGTTTATTTTTGTTATGATATGGATTTTTCATATCCCGCTATTCCGGTGAAAAGCCAGACAACTGGAAAGTGTTTTACTGGGGACCCATTTCACTGCTGGACACAAACACCACAGTGTGTTAAAGCCGGGGAAAGCTGTCAAAGTGAAGCACACGTGTTAACCCAGAAGAACTAATTCCCAAAAGCGGAGCCACGTCTATGATTTGGAAGTTTTTTGGCTGTAAAAATCAGACGTGGACCAAACAACTGTTTGCAAATGTCAGCAAAAGTGGCAGCAGTAATATGAGCTGCTTGATTACCTGAAAACAGGTTTTTAGAGTACCAGCAACGTCCTGAACCGGGCTGGATATGAGAAAAAGAGCAAGCAGCGATCAAGGTGATCATATTTTACCTTAGCCAAGGATATGGTTACTATAAATACCGTAAAGAAAGACCGCTTTAAGATGATGGTGAAAACTTTGGATCCCAGGTATGACCTGCACGTTCAGGATGCAAACATCCCGAACATAACATGCCTCATAAACTTTATTGCGTGTTAATGCAAAAGGGAAAATATTTGCCATGTTACCTGAGGGGCTGTATAGTATAATAACGCTCCTTATATATAAATATATATTCTGTATTACAGTCGTCCTCAAAATTATTCATACTCTCCGTCGGAAATAAATGACGGAAAAAAAAATCAACAGTCAGTGAAATAAGATGAAACTGGCAAAAGTAATAATCTAAAAATTCAATAAAAATCATGACATTGATTTTGAATTGTAGTTTGAAAGAAATACTGTATTTAAAAAACCACAAAAAATGAAACAAGTAAACAAGCATGATGGAGCTCCTGATCTAAAATGTTGTTGAGCAACACTTTGAGACAATCACTGCAATCATGTGTCTTATCTAATGTTCAGAAAGACTTCTCAACTGTTGACAGAAATTTTGGTCTACTGTTTTTGGGAAAGTTTCTATTTTAATTACTATTTTGAATTTGGATGGTACGAATGATTTTGAGGACGACTGTACATATATACCGCCAAATGCCGTAAAACCGTCAGGTTTAAAATAAAAAAAAAAAAAAAAAGTGATGAAAAATTTGTCATACCGGCCAGCCCTAACGGCAACGTTAAATAGTCAAAACGATCTCCTGACTTCACTTCCTCATGAGTTCTCCATGATCTCAATGGAAATGTTAAGAAACTTGTAATTATTTAGGAGAAGAATGGATTAAACACTTAAACTGAGCCGTAATGTGGGTCTGAAGCAGTGAAGATGTTCCTCAGAAAGTAGTTTAGATTCTGTTATGCTCTTCACTAACTGTTTAATAGAGGCTGGATCACAGATGTAATAAAATATAAAACTGCAACTTCTGTACGGGAATGAAAAAGTGAGAGAGGGAGAGAAAAAAAGGTGTTGTTTTGTAAGGAATGGGGGGAGGGAAAATTTCTCTTTCTGTATCAGGCTGTTGGATGGAAACATTTACATCATTTAAAATATGTAACTAGAATTTATTCTTTATTCAATTTCTTTTTGCTTCTTCTTCCTGTGCACAGACTTGGGCCTGTTCTCCACGAAGACGCTGGTGGAGGCCAACCCCGACCATCTGGTGGAGGTGCGGACCCAGCTGGCGCAGCCCACCGACGAGAACTGGGACCCCAGCGGCAGCAGGAAGATGTGGCGCTGCGAGAGCAGCCGCTCACACACCACCATCGTCAAATACGCCCAGTACCAGGCCTCGTCCTTCCAGGAGTCCCTGCGGGTCAGTTCGGACGCGTGAAACACTCCGACAACCTGACGCGTCTCACACATCACTGCGTTTCAGGGAAGCTGGAATGAAACGGTTTTGTTTTTTACAGGAGGAGAACGAGAAAAAGAAAGAGGTGGAAGCGGAGGCAGGTTCCTCGGACAGGTGACTTTCCCTCCTCTTTGCCTCTGCCTCCGTAGAAATGATTTATTCAGTCGCTAATGACATTTCTCTGTGGTGCTCTCAGCATGATGCGGCGAAGGAAAGGCTCCCTCAAACACATCAAGTTTGGCACCAACATCGACCTCTCTGATGAGAAGAAGTCAGTAACTCCTCACTCTGTCCCACATCAGGCCCCATCGCCTCGTTTGTAGTCTGGTTCTAACGCTGACTCGTCTGCAGGTGGAAGCAGCAGCTGCAGGAGCTGACGAAGCTGCCGGCTTTCGCCAGGGTGGTGTCGGCCGGGAACCTGCTCAGCCACGTAGGACACACCATCCTGGGCATGAACACCGTCCAGCTGTACATGAAGGTACCGGGGAGCAGGACGCCAGGTAAACCTGGAACCATCTTCCCGTTTCTTTCACTTCTCATCCAGTTTTGGTAACTTCATCCTTTTTCTCGTTAGGTCACCAAGAAAACAACAACTTCTGCTCTGTAAACATCAACATCGGTCCCGGTGACTGTGAGTGGTTCGCCGTGCCCGAGCCGTACTGGGGCGCCATCAACGACTTCTGTGAAAAGTACGACAGGAAAAACAGTTGTTCATTTTTCATTAGTTTATGATCTTTATTTTAAACTTGCATATTTTTTCAGAAACAACATCAACTTCCTGATGGGCTCCTGGTGGCCGAACCTGGAGGACCTGTACGAGTCCAACGTGCCCGTTTATCGCTTCATCCAGCGACCCGGGGACTTGGTGTGGCTCAACACGGGCACGGTTCACTGGGTTCAGGCCATCGGCTGGTGCAACAACATTGCGTGGAACGTGGGACCCCTCACAGGTGAGATCTGGTGCTGCTGTGAAAGGGGGGGTCATATTTACCATTATTTCCAGTCAGCAAAATCCAGATTATGAGGATTATGAGGAAGTCTGGAATGGCAGAGCGGTACAGGACGTGTTCGTTTTCCTCATGGGGTGTCCTCCACATCAGGAGCTATGCCTGCTCTGGCTTCGGGGTTCCTGCAGTGGTGGGGGTCCGACACTGCAGCCAAATAGCTTTGGTTTAGACCTGGTCTGCCCTGATTAGGGGGGGTTTCCATGGTGATGACCTTTGTGGCAGTGGGTGGGGCGGTACCCCAGAATATCATTACTTCACCTGGTGCCAAGACATCTTCCTTTCTTTGAGACAGTGGCCGCGTTTACATGAGTTTTAATTCCAAATAGAAAACAAATATATACAAATGTTTTATTAACAAGTTCACTAAAATTTATCATCAAAGCTGTTTGTTTTGTTTTGTTTATTTGGCGGATTGTTTGCAAGGGGGAAAAAAAGCATAAATTAAGAAGATATTTTAAAATTAAGTCCTGTTTGTTTCTGTTGTTTTTTTGTTTGTTTGTTTTTTACACTTTCCAATGAAAAAAATTGGGGGAAAAAAATCAGCTTTCACATCTGAAGTGACACCATCTGAGTTTTAACAGCAGCATTTAACAGAAACGGCTCCACTTTCATTTCACCTCATTACAAATTTAAACATCACAGCTGTTTATTTTCTTTGTCAGACTGCCTGGATAAAAAAAATGCATAAATAAGCAACATACTGCTGTTTTTACACTTGTGTGCATCAAATTAGTCTGTTTTCTAGTCGTACCAGTAACATTCAAACTTGTGTGATGTCGCTTTCTGAGTACACACCTGACTGCTTGGCACACTGCTTTTGTTTTTTCCCGGGTAACTTCTTTGATGTTTTATGTTGTTGTTTTTAATTGTGTAAAGCATGTTGTGAGGCTACTATGCATGAAAAGTGCTATACAAGTAAAGTTTGATTGACTGATGTATGAAAGCTGTAAGACAGCGGTGAGCTGTGCTGTAGGTGTGACGGGGACTCGGTGTGGTTGGTCACTATGGTGATGGACAGGCTGACAGACGAGGTTGGACGGGAATCTCTCTGGACTTTGAAGTTTGTAGATGACATTGTGATCTGTGGTGAGAGCAGGGAACCGGTGGAGGGAAATTTAGGGAGGTGGTACACCCTGGAAAGGAGAGGAATGAAGATCAGCCGAAACAAGACAGAATACATGAGAGTGGATGAAAGGGACCCAAGTGGACTGGCAGGGTTACAAGGAGCAGAGATAAAGAAGGTAGAGGACTTTAAGTACTTGGGGTCGAGGCTTTACATGATGATGATTTCAGGGGCTGATCACTGATCAGTTTTAAAAAGCCGATCATGTGGGGAAGCAAAAGTATCTATTTGAATAATTTGTTTACCTGTATTTATATAGTTTTCTGAGTATCATAAAGGATTTTTGTCCTGAACTGACTGAGATGAAAAGGTTAAACATCAATAATTTCTAATGGGCATTGAAGTTTAATCAGGAAACACCAAAATAATTAGAGCCAGTGGTACAAATAATAGGCACAACTTAAACAGTCATATAATTGAAATTATTTACGGTCACAGTGCAAATGAAGGCAGTGATGCTCCTTCAAAAGTTGGGGCTCACATCTGATGACTAAATATTAGTTGTCAAACTAATCGAGTGACTGTTTCCTCAGAAGAACCTCGACGTGAGAATGAACAACCCGCTGCAGCTCAGTTAGTCCGGTATCACCACAGTAGGGCTGGAATATACTTGCTGTGGATGCATCCGTCAGTGTCAGCGTCAGGAGCGTCTGTGTACATACTTGCTGCGGCACGTGAGGAGCACGGGGCGGCTGAAACGCTCGATACTGGAGGTCTCCGCAGCACTTTTGACTGAAAGGCCAATCTGCTGGTCACAGCGCATCTCCTGTGCATTTCTGCAAACAGTTACCTTAAACTGTTGCTTACTGTTGCAGCACGAGTGTTTGTCACCGTGTCTCCATACCGCCGACATGTTCGCTTACCTTGTTTGCAACTGACGTCGCCATCCTTTACGTGTGACGTACTCTGGATGCTAAAAACTTTATTGTCCGGCACACAGTGACAGAGCTCACAACAAAAGTGCCACAAAGACATAAAACACACACTAGTGAGACGTGTCTATTCCGCTTTGTTTGTTTGTTTTTTTTAAGTTTAATTGGTGTGAATGAGAGTTTTACAGGAGCAGATTCAAAATGACGTCATTGATCAGATGGGTAAATGAAGAGTTGAGGGAGTTGAGGTTTGAAAAAAATGTGAAATATTGGCCGATCCGATCGGTAGAAAGTCTTTTAGTGTCTACAGTCCAGTGGAACGGGGAGAGTGGAAAGGCGTGCAGTCAGGGTGGTAAAGCTGGAGAAAAGTGTCAGGTGTGATAGAGTATCAGCTAGAGTCAAAGGTAAGGTGCACAAGACGGTGGTGAGACCGATGATGTGTGGTTTAGAGACACTGGCACTGAAGAATAGATGAGAGGCAGAGCTGGAGGCTGAAAATGAAAATGCTGAGGTTCTCTGAGCGTCACACAGTTAGGTAGGATCAGGAATGAGTACATCAGAGGGACGGTCACAGCACATGTATGTTTTGAAGACAAAGTCAGAGGACACACCGAGATGGTTTGGACACGTACAGAGGAGGGATGGTGAATATATTGGTAGAATGATCCTGAGCTTGGGGCCTAGAGGAAGACTAAAGAGGATTCATGGATGTCGTGAAAAAGGACATGAAGGCTGTGTCCAAATTTGAGGGCTACGTCCTTCCAAGGCCGGATTTGAAGACCCCGCTTATGTCACAGCGATGCAACCAAGGCTGTCCAGATTCAAATGCAGCCTACAAATGTGGCCTCATTATCCCCAGATTTAAGAACGGTCCAATGAATCCTTCCTATCCCAAGATGCAATGCAGCCGAACGGGACATTTATTATATGATTTTATTATTGTGTACAAGTTAATATTACGGTCTTTCATTTGCTATTGTCCATAAAATTAGCCAAAGTTAAGAAGATACTCTTGAAATCTTGTAAACTTTACAAAATTAATTTACCTGGATTTAATTTTCTCTTAAAATGTAAAAATGTAATAAAAAATGCCACCGATGACGGTAAAGCTGCTGTTACTCCTCTAAAATTAGCAGAACAATGGTAAGGCTGATAGTTTGGAGCTCCATTTTGCTTCAGTTTAGCGCCGTCACAGTTGCCGTCCAAATTTAACAGCCTGTCCCTTCTGCCTTGCGCGTTTAAGGAGGACCCAGCCTACGCAGACTGGGTAGGACACGTCCTTCGAAGACCCTAGCCCATGAATTTGGACATAACCGAAATTGGTGTGAGAGAAGAGGATGTGGAGGACAGGGATGAATGGGAACAGATGATTTGCTGTGGAGACCCTGAAGGGGGGAAACCAAAAGAAAATTCAAAATCCAGATTATCTATCATGATTACTTCTTGCATTGAGGCGGGACATTTGCCCAGGGTGTAACACAAGCCGAGACCACCCCCGCCTAAGTTTGTAATTTATTCATTTTAATCCTGCATCAATCTGTAGATCCACGCTAGCAGTTAGAGGTTAGGACACACTTTCTCATTAGGTTTTATGGGAAAATGTGTCCTACCTTTTGGCTGGTTGTGTATAAACACAGTGAGAAACAGATCTATGAAAAACTTCCCTTTTTTGAGCAGAAATCTAAATCAAAATTCTCCATATTGCACGGCCTTCTACAGAAGCCTTTATTGGATTTAAACACTTGAACAAATTAGGCTGATTTTTTTTGTGTTTTGTCCTCAGCTCATCAGTACAAGCTGGCAGTGGAGCGCTACGAGTGGAACAAGCTGCAGAGCGTCAAATCCATCGTTCCCATGATCCACCTCTCATGGAACATGGCGAGGAACATCAAAGTGTCAGACCACAAGCTTTTTGAGATGATCAAGTAAGAGACGACATCATGAAGCCAGTTTCTGTTGTTTTCTTGTGCGTACGCCCTCTGAACTTGCTGTACCCGTGTCTGTTAGATACTGTTTGCTGCGGACTCTGAAGCAGTGTCAGATGCAGAGGGAGATGCTGCTGGCTGCTGGGAAGGAGCTGGTGTGGCACGGCAGGACGCAGAACGAGCCGGCGCATTATTGCAGCATCTGTGAGGTGAGCGGGCGGGCGTGGAAACGTCAGCAGGCCTTCTCCGCTGCTTGCTCCTTCACTACTCTGCTCACGCGTCCTCTCTGTCTTCGTCTCGCTGCAGGTGGAAGTGTTTGACCTGCTGTTTGTGACCAGCGAGAGCAACACCAGGAAAACGTATGTGGTGCACTGCCAGGACTGTGCCCGGAGGGCAAGCACAAACCTGGAAAACTTTGTGGTGCTGGAGCAGTACAAGGTAGAGGACCTCATGCAGGTTTATGACCAGTTCACTCTGGTAAGTATCCGACACGGACTGTAGAATACTATCTCAGAGAGGATTGCATGGATTGAAAATGCTGTGAAATAATAGTTAAGATAATTTCACTGAAAAATGTATTTCTAATCGAGATGTTCAATATTGTTTTTTGGGTTTTTTGGGGGGGAGGTTTTTTTTTTTTTACCGATATCTGATATACTGATATTGTCCAACCCTTATTTTCTGATATCCAATATCAACCGATATGGATTAATGCAACCAGCCAACATGTGGCTAATTATAATGTTTCTGACAACTTGGTAACTTAACCAACAACTTAAAACCAGACATATTATAAGCAGCTTCAAAGCAAGTCAGTCTGTATCAGCAGCAGCTGCACCGTAGTCACATGACTCTGAAAGGAATGCTGGGAGATGAAGTTCTTCCACTATAACAGGGACTTTTCTACATGCTGGACTAATGGAACAATAAAATTTACTTCAGAAATTAGACTTTTTTTTAAGTAAAAATATTGATACAGCACTTTTATTATTGATATGACACTGCAACACAAAATATTGTGATATTTCAGTGTTTAGACATTTCCTTACACCCCTAGTGAGTGTGGCCACCAGTTTTTGTCCTTAAAAAGGAGACAGTGAAAACCAATACCAATAATTTCCAATGTCACGTTTTAATGCCAATATCAGCTAGTAATATCGGTAGGCTGATGATATCAGTCATCTTTTCTAATTCTACATTTATTCAGGTTCAGATATAATTGTATTAAACCTTGAGAGGAAGTTGTTCATAAGTATCAGAAGTACAAATTTGCGGTTTAAGGAACTTTTAATTAGTGTTGCTAATTGTTTATTCGAGGGGACTTCAACCTTTTGTAGGTGCTTTGATTTTTCATTGCCACAGCGTTATGGGCTTAAAAGTCTCAAGTAGAGGTGCTCAGAGCTTCTCCATGTGTACCAGAGACACCAATCGTGAGATGTGATCTACCCAGTCCCCCCAGTCATTCCTGTCTCTATCCTAAGGTTTCCTTTCAGTAGGTCATGTCCTAAACGTATTCTCTGGGAAACAGCATCCCGCTCAGGTGCCAGTCCCACCTCAACTGCCTCTTTTTAATATTCAGGTGCAGCAGCCCTGCCCTTCTCCTGGAAGTATCCCAACCAACTTTCCAGAGAAAGCTCATTTCGGACTGTCGTATTTAGGGATGCATGATATTGAAATTTTGGCCGATATCTTATATGCCGATATTTTAAAACTCATGTGGCTGATAACTGATATCAATATTAAAGCTGAAAAAAATAAGCAGTCATTGCAAATAACAGTTTTGTTATCCGTTTCAGACACTTTGAAAAATAGGGGTGGGGAAAAAATATCGATACACTGAAATATCGCGATATTTTCATATGCCAATATCAAAATGTTATTCAAAAACACGGTATCAATCTATTTTAATTACAAAATCTTGAGAGATTTCATCTTTCTGTTACAAAATCTCACGATTTTTCGTAAATTCTTGCGAGATTTTGTAACAGAACGATGAAATATCGCAAGATTTCTTTAGTAAAATAGATTGATATTGCATTTTTAAATGTCAATATGATATCAGCATATGACATCGCAAAATCTTTGTGAATTCTTGTGAGATTTAGTAACCGAATGGTGAAATATCGCGAGATTTCATTTGTAAAATAGATCGATACCGTGTTTTTAAATGTCAATATGATATCGGCATATGAAAATAAACAAATTTCAGTGTATCGATATTTTTCCCACCCCTAGTCTTTACAAGTTTTAAAGTCTGTAAAAAATAAGTTTTTGAAGAAGAAAAAGAAGTTTTTTTTTTTACTTTAGAAACAGCGAGATGATCAGTTAAATATCAGTTAAATATCGGTGGGGTGGCCGATGTCCGATACTCAGTTTTAAGGCCAATATAGGCCAATACCGATAGGGCGCCGATTAAATAGTCATATTCATGTCATTCTTCAAATTTCATATTCAATTTATTTTTATGTTAAGTGTACACAATCACAGGAAATTACAACAAATACTTACATTATATCTGCCTGTTCCAGTGTTTACAAAATAAATTAAACTGTGTTCAGCAATAATTTAAAAGCAAACTTGTAAAAATAAAAAAAAAATAAAAAGGAATATATCGCTATTTCCTTTTTTCTTTTCCTTCTCTAGTCCTCTTCAAGTAAACCTCATCTTTATCAGTCTTCCTCAAATCATTGTCCCACAATGATTGTGTAATCATTGATCACAAACAGAGAGGTGGTCAATTTCAGCTGATTACTGAGCTTCTTCCGTAATTTGACCCCCAAAACTGAAACACGTCTTTTTAAACGTTCACTTTTTGTTTCAAGTTTTTGTTGGAAATTAATTATATATATATATATATATATATATGTATACATTTTTTTATTTTGCGTACAAATATAAATTGAAGTGTGCATTTAATCTAATTCGTACACAGAATTCATTTTAAGTGACTATTTATTATACATTAACATCTTCATGAGTTTGACCTCCAGATCTCAGTCTGCTCCGTTTTCTCTCCACAGGCGAGTCCCCTGCCTTCCTCCTCTTGATGGCGACGTTCTCTTCTTCTGAGGACAATTTAGAACCACATTGGACTTAATCGGAAACTCTCTGGAAGTTTTTGTTTGTTTGTTTGTTTTATTTCTTTTCTGATATTCAGGAAGTAAGGTGGCAGTCCTCAAACTGCGTCCTGTAGCTATCCCATAAGGCAGCTGTGTGAAAGCTGTGCGTCTATGCAACCTGCCCGGAGCAGCGCGCCTCCCCCTGGTGGACTGGAGGGGGACGGCGGCTCCTCCTGTCGTCATGACCTGACTGTTCTACTGCTGGCCCAGATGGACTTCACCAGAAAACACGCAGAATCACAATAAAAACAAACAATAAGACAAAGTTTTGTACATATTAAGTTTAAACTGGCAACACCGTCACGCAGAGACTACTGAAGCGATAGTTTATTCTTTTGTATTGTTTGTGAGTTGACATCGGCGCTTTGTAACTTCCCCTTCATGAGGCGAGTAATTAGCATTAGCAGGTCTTTTGTATGGTAGACACCTCCTCTGTCAGGAAAACCAGAAGAAGAAAATCTGTTTCGTAATGTGAAATATGAATGACACGTTCTTTTAAACATTTCCCCCTTTTTTTGTTTCTTAATCACCTTAAAAAAAGTTATTTTTATTTGCTGGAAACCTGAGTCTTTAGTTACTTTGAGGGAGAGAAAAAGATTTGTGGACAAGTCAAAGAAAAAGGGTTGCACATGGATAAAAGAGTGAACTTTAATTTGTGTTTCTTTTTTATTTGGATGTAAATTTACACTATTTATAAATGCATATTTATTGCTTGAAAATATTTGTTGATGGAATGCTGTAATTTTTTTTCTCCAGAGTACCTGCCATTAAATTTGAAGGAGCCGTGTGATTTTAAGCTCGGCCCCTCGTATGTTTTCTATATAAATAAAACTGCTTAGTAAGCGATGTACAGAGACCTTACCTTGAAATGGGTTTATTGTTTGAAGGATGTTTTATGCGTCAATAAACAAAAACGGTCTTTATTTACATCTGCAGCTGTGGTGTTTATTGAGTCACTGTGCATGTTATGGCTGGTCAGATGCATCATACCACATGATGCATCCAGTTTCTCAAGAATGATGGGATTTGGGGGGTAAAAGCCACAAGAAAATAAAGTATCTGAGAGAAATCAAGATTTAGTGATGTTTTTCTTAAGGCAAGACACTCCAGGCAGATAGGGTAAGAAATTTAACTGTTATCACCATGAAACTTTCCTGGTTTATTCCTCACATTAGGGCTATCTAATGTTTTTTCTATTCTTTTTTCTATTGCAAGTTTTCTGAAATTTTATGTTTGAAATTTGCAAATGAGGTGTTATATTGCCAAAAATGGGCTAATTTTTATACATTTCTAGGAAAAAATCTAAAGACTGGATTAAATCAGGTCCAAAGTTCCTTTTGAATTTTGTTCACATATTGAAGCCAAAAGTTTTTACAGAGGGGATTTTGAATATATCTAGTTATTTCATTTCATTTCAAATTTAAAATATACTGTCAACAACCAGAAAAAAACTAATTTTTTGGCATATCTTTGAGATGAAATGTTCTATAAATCAGGCTGTGAATGAAATCTTTAAAAAAAAAAAAAAAAACTCCTGTAAAAACTTGAAGAATACAGTCAGGAGCAAAACTTGATAGTTTGGTTTCTGTAAGTGCTCCTGAAGTGGAGATTTTTTACCCGGAATAAGAGAAAAAAAACTCATTTTGAGAGAACTGCAACTTTAGCTGCATTTTGATGGGATTTGGGTGCATCAGACAAAGTGACGTGAAATAAACCCCTAAAATGTTAATTTTGGATGTTTTTGTTTTTTTTTACACAAGTCTGAAAGAAAACATGTTGAAGGAGGGAAAAAACTCTGAAAATCTCAAAACTGACCAGGTGATGAAAAAACAGGGGTTTTGCCTGTAGTTTCTCCCCTTAATTCAGTACAAGGTTTCCCTCCACTAGGAGACCACGTGTGGTTTCAGTTTCTGAAAAAAAGGCCTGATGATGGGATTTACTGGAGGAGAAAAGAGGAACTGGTTGTTGTCAGTTTGTAAAAGAGGAACAGAAAGTGTTTCCTCCATGCTGACAAGCTTTAATGGTCTCGGCTGATTTCACCTGTTCAAACTGTGGCTGCAGAGAGATCAGTGTCATTAAGGGAAAAATATCAGCCACCCACCTCTAAAATCACAAATGGAAAGCAAACACAAGTGGTGATCAGCTAGAGGGAGACTTTCTCATAGGGAGGGTTGGACCCCTCTTTCCTCCAGAACTGGCTTCCTTCCTGGTGTCATACAGATTCCTCAGAGATTTTGCTCCATATCAACATGACAGCATCACACAGTTGCTGCATCCATGATGAGAATCTCCGTTCCATCACATCCCAAAGCTGCTCTGTTGGACTGAGATCTGGTGACTGTGGAGGTCATTTGAGTCCAGTGAACTCGTCATGTTCCAGAAAGCAGGTGGAGATGATGTCATCTTTGTGACATGGTTCATTATCCTGCTGGAAGCTAGCATCAGAAGATGCTCCACTGTGGTCATAAAGGGATGGACATGGTCAGGTACAATACTCAGGTAGGCTGTGGTGGTTAAACCGCCATGTTGGTACTAAGGGGCCCAAAGTGAGCAAAGAAGATCTCCCAACCACACCAGCAGAAGCCTGGAGCCTTGATCCAAGGCAGGATGGATCCATGCTTTCATGATGTTTCCAGCAAATTCTGAGCCGAGCATCTGAATGTAGAGCTGAAATGGAGACTCATCAGACCAGCAATGTTTCACCAGCTTTTTTTGAATTAGTTTACACAAAAACTCAAATCTTAAGTATATTTTTCTAATTTCTAGTCAACACATCTCCTCACACTCAAGACACGATCACCTAAAGAGAAACATTTCAGTGAGATATAGGAACTTGTTTTGAGACAATCCATCTTATTTCAAGAAATCTTACCAAGAAAATTTTACTTGTTCTATTGTCGGATTTATTTATTTATTTTTTGCTTGTTACAAGTAAGTAAAAGAAAAGATTTTTCTTTTGCTTGTAATAAGCAAAATCTAATCTGTCATTGTCACACCAAAAAGTAAAGTTATATATACAAATAAATGAACCAAAATAGGGGTAGGCTGAAGCAATAGCTTATACAATGCCTACCCATATGACTTTACATAGAATCAAAAAGGAAGAGAACAATTACAACAAAAGCTGATGTAGGAGTGATATTGAAGATTTATTGGAGAAACTATCCAACTATCCACATTTTTTATGAATCTGCAGATTGAACTGCACATTTTTAGCTCACCCCCGAGACCGTTCCACGCGTTTACCCCTTCAACAGAAATACATCTACTTACCTTACCTTTACTTTTTTTTTTAAACATACAAGTTCCCCTGAGTTCATAGACTTTCAGGTGAAGAAACCCCCCCCTTATTCTAATGCTCAGTGTTGAACTTTAGCATGTCATCTTCACCATGATGGATAAGCTGCTGCCATGTGATTGGCTGGTTAGATACTTTGTTAACAGGAAATTGAACATGTGTAACTCGGGGTCAACCCTGATGTCTCCCCTCAGACGGGTGCACTGAAGACTGTGCAGGTTATCATTCAGCCTTCAGCTATGAAGTTTTGTTTTTAAGCTGTTTATTTTGTCTCTTTAAATCATTGAAAGCTAATTTATGTGTAAATCCTATTAAACTCAGATTAATTCTTGGTTGTGGATTGATGAGTATAAAATCTTAAAACATTTACCTTTATCCTCATGTTTCTGAGAGGCTCCTGAATTTTCTAACTTTACAAACGTCCTGTAACTCTGTAACTTTGCATGAGATCTTCTGTCAGCTTGTCATTAATGTTTTACAAACCACTCAGCTGCAGGACTTTATTGCTTTACTATGATATTAAATTCCTTTTTGTTAGCCCTCTATTTCACTTTTTTATTGAAAAATCTCTTTGAAATTATGGTTTCAAGTGTGCTGTAAAAGACGGATCCTGGAGAAACGTATTTTAATGATTATTTATCACTACATGCATGAAAAGGAGTTTCCATTAAAGCATCCTATCTAAGATTCATCCCAGCAGGAGGAGCAGCTCCCACTCCTCTGAACATCTGACTGCAAGAAAACAATCTTTCCTGCTGTTGCTTTTTGGTTCACGCTTTGCAGGTCACTGATAAATTTTTGTATGTTACCTGTAGTTCCTCAGAGTTATTCTAATGTCACATACATTCATTTATGTGGCAGTTGACGGTCCCGTCATTTTGCCTCCGACTGATCATGTGCCCTGGCTACATGGCCACAGGGGATGTCCCTTTGGCTGAATGGTCAGCGTGCATGACCATCCAGGAGTCTGGGGATCAAATCCTGCCTGGGCCCTCCATTGTGTACCTTGCCACAATCACCCAGACAGTCTTGGTGTAACTTCAATTCCTTCAGGAGATATTTACAGTTGTGTAAAAAAGTGTTTGCCCCTTTCCTGATTTCTTATTCTTTTGCATGTTTGTCACACATTTCAGATCATCAAACAAATTTAAATATTAGACAAAGATAACACAAGTAAACACAAAACGCAGTTTATAAATGAACCCAAACCCACATGGCCCTGTGTGAAAAACTGATTGCCCCCTAACCCTAATAGCTGGTTGGGCTACCCTTAGCAGCAACAACTGCAATCAAGTGTTTGCGATAACTGGCAATGCGTCTTCTACATACATCCTTATTGGCAGTTTTACTGCGGGCTTTGATGACGTCACTGTTATGTGACACCATACCAAGTAAATGTCTGTAAATAAGGACAGATCACCACAAATAAGCAACTCAAAGCCGCTCGAGACAAGGGGGTCCGATAATGTTTCGTAACAAAACATTGGTGAAATGAAGAAGTTGTGGCAGATAATGCCTTATTAGAGGCTGCGTGAGGTTGCCCCATCACTTCCATTATACCGGACATACGCTGATCTTGAGTGGATCTAAATATCTCCTGAAGGAACAAGTTACACCAAAACTGTCTGGGTGAGTAAATAAATGTATTTCATACCAGAAATACAGCTTGTAGAAAAAAAAACGAACTTCCCTTTAATATCTTTCAGTTGATCCCAACGCTGTTGAAAAAATTAAAACAAACTTGAATAGAGATGGGCACGTAGACAGGTGGAGGACAGGAGAAAGAAAAACTATCATATGATAGGGATGGACCAGTGTTGTGTGACTTAACAGACAACTTGGCAAAGAACCAGTTATAAATTGAATTTTGAAACTTTGTTTTATATCCATGTCCATCTCTTTCGTTGCACTTATATAAACTTCCCCAAAAAGTTTGGCATGGGAGGACTGGGTTCTATTCTAGAAATGAATTATGTTCCACACATTACCAGTTCACCCAATACGCACCCTATGCACGTTGCGTAGCGCCCCGCAAACTAATGGAGGCCCCGTGAAGGATTAAAAAAAAAAAAAAAACGTGACGACGTTGCCGCCCGTCGCGCATGTGCCCTGCATTTCCAGCACGTCAGGCTGGAGAGGAGAAGTGGGAGATGAAGCGGAGTTAAAGGAATAGTTCACCCACAGAATAATGTAGCTTTATTTTCCACTTACCCTCATGGTGAGCAAGACTCTGGAGCAGTTTTTCAATATCTCAAATGCAGCCCACTAATTCTGGAAGCAGTGTGGGATCATCTGGACAGAGAATGCAACAAAAGGCAGAAACATCCAAAGAATAATTTTGGAAGGTCCTTCTAGAAGTCTGTAGAACTGGTCCTGAAGACGAGTTAAAGGAAAAGAACGCTTAGACTGTGTTGAAGATTAAATCTGCTCAGATCAAATATTCACTTTAAAGCTCTGCAGATCACAGACGTCGCTCGTTTGTGGTTTTCAGTAAATCTGCGCGTATTTCCTGTTTTCTCGGTAATATAAAGAAATGAACAGCTCAAGACTTTTTTCACAGCATTGTAAATCTGAAGACTTATGACTTTCTTTGTTGAAGGTTAAATGTTTGCAGATTCATACTTAAAAAACAAGCAGGGAAGACGTTTTTGAGCTCAAAACTATACAGCCAGTGCAGAAATCCAAACAGAATAAATCACCAGTTTCCACATTAACATTTAATAAAACATTTAATCCAGTTTTACAGGACGTCCTGTGATATAACCACAGTGAATGAAAAAAAGTTATTTAGTTTGTCTGTTGCTCTGCAAACGAGTTTATTTTCCTGTAAGTGAGCCCAGCAGTCCTCTGTTGAAGCTTCTGGGTGGAAAAGCTTTAAACTCTGATAAAAGCTGGTGTGCATTCAGGTAATGTGACAAGCCTTCAGGAACTTGTTCAGGTGGTGTGAAATCATTGAAAGCTGAGCTTATAATTACAATAAAATGAGACTTTTAGGGTTCCTTTATGATGACAGAATAATTCTACAATAAATCCTTCACTTGAAGCATTTTCCTCCAGACGCGTGGTGCAGGACGCTCATTGTGCGGAGTGGATGACATCCATTGTTTGGCTGTAATAATCATCGGTACCTCAGCCCGTAGGCTTGACAGTTATTTCATTATCACAGCCACAGGTAGCTGCAGTGAACCGATGAACTGACAACCGCTGCCATCAAAACACATTTAATTTATTCTTTCTTTTGAATTTTCTCTTATAAATCTTTTTCTTACATTCGTTGGAGAAAAGTGGAAGGAAGTCGATACTTTAGGAAATATTAGGGCTTCGCTCAGGCTTGTGAAATTATCTGAAAGTAAGACACTGATGAGTGTTTTTTTTTATTTTACTTTGTCTGAATGCACAACGTTTGAGGTTCAGTTTGTAAGAAAATAAGTTGTTGCCCCAGTTTTAGATTCTCTCTTTAGCTTAGTATGTTTCTGAGAGAGTAAAGCGTCATCACTACGAGGCTGGACTGAAGGACTTCCAATGATGTGGTTGTGGTCAGACACGCAAACAACAGACAGGTGACAACCACCTATACAACCCTCAATATGGGTGGATGACATGACACTGACTATCAAAGTTTGAATGTTCCCAGAAGAGTTTGTAAACCTGAGACGCCAGAGCTGAACCAAGAAATAAGTCCGCTTTCCTTCCATTTAAAGGGATAGATACACACCGCAAAATTGGATACGCCCTCAAATACGTCACATGCATTCCGGATGTGGGGGAAAGGAGCGCGTCTATGCCATTGAAACCCATGTTAAACCGGTGTTTTTCGCAGACCGTTATCTTCGACCAACTGGAATATTTGGACAAAACACCACCACCCAAAAACGACTGAAAGCCTGCAGACAAACATATTTTCGGCGCTGACTGGTATCCTCTTGATTTCAGCAATTTTGAGTGGTTTGATGGTGAGTAGTAGTACGTGTATTGGGCAAGTGGAATAACAAACATTGCTTGTCAGGCTAGATCCTACGTTAAAATACTGATTCTCAAATTTGTATTTGTAGGACTAAATAGCTTATTTCAAGGGTCTTAGTCGTCCGGACAGGGAACGGTATCTCAGGAAACTGGACATTGGCACTGACTGTTGTCCTTTCGTGACTAAAGGGTTGAAGAGAGACCCGACGGAGTGGCCTGAGGTGGCGTTCCCACATAATAATAATAATAATAATAATAATAATAATAATAATAATTTGATAATAATCACATGACATGTAAAAAGTAGGTTTGCAGATTGTTGTTTACCTGTAACAAAATGTAGACTACAAATGTACACATGGTTAGATTTCGGAGCCCAAAGACGTCTTTTTCTGTCCTCTCGCCACAACAATCGTCTTTTCTTCTGGGTAGGAAGCCGAAAAAAATTGAACGCAGGGTCTCGGTGTGCATTTGTGGTACAAAAGGTGACACAGCAGCTCTGAGGCATTTTCAGAGGGTCTTCTTTGCCAAGCACACCTAGCTGGGGCCACTCACCATTAAACCACTCAAAATCACTGAAATTAAGAGGATACCAGTCGGTGCCGAAAATATGTTTGTCTGCAGGCTTTCAGTCATTTTTCGGTGGTGGTGTTTTGTCCAAATATTCCAGTTGGTGGCAGATAACGGTCTTGAAAAACCCGGATGGGTTTCAATGGCATAGACGCGCTCCTTTCCCCCACATCTGGAACGGATGTGACATATTTGATGATTTCTCGGGTCAATATACAGCACTTGACGCATGTCGGTGCTCTGAGGGGGCTGCCCTCCTCAAAAAACAGACATTGACTGTTTCTCAATTCCTAGTTTGTGTACTACTTGTGAATACAGACTTGTGGGTACGTACTGGAAGTCTGCACTTGTCAAGTTCACAAGCACGGACTACGCCTACTTGACAGTGTGACCTGGAGTGCTTTGCATTATGACGCGATGACTTCACTGTCAGCTGATCAAAGTGGTCTGCAAACACGATTCCGAAACACGGATAGACTGTTTCATTTTGCAATGGTTGTGTGGCACACAGACAAGGCGTCATATGAAAGCAGAGACTGATGGTTACAGACAGAAATCAGCTCACACTCATGCTGTTTTTATTCCAGCTCTAAAAAAACTCTGCTAATGTGTTCTCCTATGACTGCCTTTGTCTGAAATGAATCATGAAGGTCCTGCTGGTTTCCATGGAGATGAAAGGGGGTGAAGTATCCATCTTCCTATTGTTACAGTGTGGGGTCCTGTCACTATGCCTCCGGTAGATCATGCGCCCCGGCTACTTGGCCACAGGGATGTCCTTTTGGCACACATGACTCTCTCCTGGGAGTCTGGGGATCAAATCCCGCCTGGGCCCTTTGTTACAGATCTGGGCATGAAAAAGTTCCCCTTTCAGCCGACTGCCAGCCACGTACCAGCGACTTGTCTGCTAATTCAATCGCACAGAGAAATGTGCCCAGGAGAAACAATTTCAGAGCATAAATGAATGCCCGGAACAAGGATGCCAAGTTTGGACACTGTACGTGATGCCGTATTTGCGGGACAAGTCATTCAGCCAGTGATAGTGCAGTAATGGTGCACTACTAGTGCACCACTTGACAACCATACCCAGATCTGTATGTACCTTGCCACACTATCATATATATCGGGCTTCGCATCTTTTTGGATCCTCATGGTGTTTCTAAGGTGAATGTGGGGGCTATCCCTGGATTCTCCTGATTGTGATCATTGATAGAGGTGTCCATCATCATCATCAGCCAATGGCTTCCTGAGGTACAGTATTTACCTGCATAACACTTCTATTACACGACACCTGCTCAGCTTCACTTTGAGCTTCTACCGTAGAACAGTTCCTCCTCGTATATTAATTTACTCATTCCTAGCCACACGTTAATGATAGCGAGGACAAACTTACTCCGTTGGATTACTTACAGTATTTATTCCGAGGTACGCTTACTCATTCCTAGGATTACTTTAATAATTTCTAGGATTGTTTAACTCATTTCTAGGATTGCTTTACTTATTTCTAGGTATGTATTTCTTATTCCTATGGCAAATTTACTTAATCTTTGGATTACTTATGTATTCCAAATTATGCTTTAATCATTCCTAGATGAACTGGGCTGACATTCTCTGGTTTTAACTTGGTAAGTAGTGTGGTTTTCTTTCCTTTCCTGGCTTTCGGTGCGAATGGCAGGGGTTGGTCAGAGTTTTTACAGAACTGCAGCTCTCACAGAGGTCTGACTTTTTTCCTTCCTTTTTATGAATACATGATGTATTGATACTGTCAGGATGGAAGCACCATTTCACCCAGTATAACAAAAGGTGTTTCTGAGCAGGATTACCAACTCTGACTTTAACTGGATAAACATAATCCATTCATCCAGTTGCTTTGTTTAATCTTTCTTCCACAGAGGATGGCTCGGTGTTTTCTGTATGAAGGAGCTCTTTTTATGCATTTTCAAAGAATTTAAACAGCTCTCGTCAAGGCCGCTACTTAGATACAAGGGACATTTCCAAATTAAATTAAAAAAAGAGAAAGGATACCACCAATAAGATAATACTTGTGTCTAAATGAAGGACTACAGTTTAATTCTTACTGAAAACGTTTTTCTTTATAACCCTCATCTCTGTACAGAGTGAAGGCCAAACATCCAGCTGAAGTGACACGTTTCTGAGCTCAGAGGGTTTTACATTCATTCAGCTGAAGAAACCTTGAAGGTTTAGCTAAGAATCCACGTCCGCCTGCAGAACTGATGAACAAGCACGACCCTCAGCTGCTCCATGTTTACACAAACTAAAACAAAGCCGGTCCAACCAGCAGGGGTCACTGTAGCTGCAGAAGAAATGAAAACCAAACACACACACACACACACACACACACACACACACCAAGAAAGCAGATCAGCCGCTGCATCCAGAAGGTGTATTCCAGATGTCTTAGTCACTGGTGTGAATCAGCTTGTATTTGTTCCGTTCCTGTTTGTTTTTACTCTTAAACTGTGTGACTCACTCTGAAGTTGGCAAAGGCAACATATGCAAGTATTTTAAAACAGGAAATGGACGCGCAGGAGGACAAAATGATATTTCTTAGACTCTGTGCATCAGTGCTTTCAGCAGCCAAGAGGAAATCATAGTAATTTGTGGAAGTGCTGGTTTGTGTGAAATGTGTCTGAGAGGAGCGTAGGCTACCATTAAATCAACAAACAAAATATCTGCAGTGTGACAAGGCAATGACAGCATGCTTAAATGGGTTTCTGACAGGGAATGTCTCCAGACAGCCGGAAACTTTCCCTTTCATTTCATTTTCAGATATCTGTGTATTTATGTTTGCATTCTTTTTGGGATGCAAATAGTTTCATATTCAAAGCTCCAGTTTGCTTCTGTGGTTTAGTATCTGATCACCATTAAACCAAAATTATGAGGTTTACTTCTTTTAGACAAGAAAATCAATATCATTACTTTTAAAAAATGGTAACGTGCCCGAATGATTTTATAAATTTATTTTGAAAAGAAAAAGTCTTTTCCATCTAAGACTTTAAAATCATAAGAAAGTAGAGGAAAAACTCATGAATATCAAAGGAGGGTTCATTATGAAACAAATTATACATTTCCTTTATTCTGCAACTTGGTGTTATAAAATAACTGAATGGCAGTACTGCAGAAACTTTATACTTGTACAGAGTATTTTGATTTATACATTAATTTTTTCACTTTTACTCTATAATGGAAAGTCTTGAGTCACTCTTTATGTCAAGGCTGGGAATAAAACTGGAAATAAGTTCAGCAATCTATTTTAAAAAAGTGCAAACAAATATAAAAAAAAAAAACAAGATATAAAAACAAAGAAATGCTAATCCAATTCTACGGAGCTTTGAGGTAAATATTTGATCTGAGCAGTTTTATTCTTCAGCACAGTCTGAACCCTCTTAAACAAGTTTTCTTGTCATTTCTTCAACTAGTCTTCAGGACCAGTTCTCCAGACTTCCTGAAGGACTTTCCAAAGCTCTTCTGATGTTTCTGCCTTTTGTTCTGTTCTCCGTCAAGGGGAGAAGGGGTAAATTACTGGTTTGATCACGATACAATATTAAATCGATACAGTGGATATAGGAGATTCAGTATCTGCCGATATCTCAAATTCAATCGCGATACGATTTTGATTCAATTTGATTTTGGATCGATATTAACGAACAGAAAACATTACAAGTAATAAAGGTTATTGTTTCTTAACATGTTTTGCTGTACAATCTCCCCGTGTCACATTTATCCACTGCACAACGATAAACATGGATTTTGTTGTGAAAATATTGTGTCAGAGGACCTTCAGGATAAAACCACTTTCATAATAAAAGTGGGTTTGATATTGATTTTTGGTCGATATTGGGTTTTGGGATCGATTTGCAATCGATACATCAATCTATATTGATATAGATCGATATATTTTTACACCCCTAATCCATCCCTCCGTCTGACCCGTTCCCACTGATCTTCAGTCTCTTGGGTCATGTGACATTCCTCAGCCTTTTCTTTCTTTCCCCCCTCCTTAAACAGCTTCTTGACAGCCACGTTTCCATGGAGACCGTTTCTGATGAGACTTCAGCCAACAGCTGATTGATGAGCTGAAGGTCCAGATGGATCTCTCAGATCCTGGTTCAGGTCTTTGCTGAATTTCAGATCCTGTTCATTTGCTCTTTTTCTTTTTGTTCCGACTTCTTCTTTTGTCCTCCCCGTTTCTCCTCCATGCTGGGATAAGGCGAGCTTCCAGCTTACTGTCTGGGAAATCCTCTTTTCAGTCAAACTGTCTGATCTTTGCTTCTTATGTGGATGAAACAAACAAAATAGGAAACAAATACCACAGAGCCTAAAGATTCAATTTAAGTTGTTTTTTGTGTGTGTTTCTTTGTTTTGCTGTCAATTGTCTGTGCTGACGTAACAAGTTTACCGCTTGAGTTATAAACCTGTTTTGTATTTGAATGATCCATATGAAATTAAATTAAATGAAAACATTGAAAATACTTTGAATTTAACTAATATGCTTTACAACTAAATAAAGAAGATAAAATAAACATGGGTGCAGGGTTGACATGAAATTTCTACCAGTATATTAAACTAGTTTGCAGCAGAAATATTTAAATCTTGGAAACGTTAATAGCCAAACAATAATAACACAAGCTACTGATTTTCAGATTATTATAATTCTTTATCTATTAATCATTTTTTAATCCTGTCTTTTATTTCTTTTGCTGAATTTTCCCTTAATATTTAAAGCTTTCTTTCGGCTTTCCTGGTGCTCCAGATTACATATTAATAACTGGGTGGATGCTGGCTGCAGGCTGGCTGCTGGGTCTCCGTTCAGCTGTTTATATACAGGCCAGAAATAGGCGGCGGCTCGTGCGGTCCGTGACTCAGCCAGGAGTCAGCGCCACTGCCGTGGGTCGCGTGCGGAAACGGCGCAGTTCGCTGTAGGGATGAATAACCCCGCGCAAACGCTTGAACCTGAGCCAACCTGGGAGGTTTCTGGGAGGCGAGACAAACGGAAACTGCGCTGTTAGAAGAAAATACTAACAGAAAAACCGAAATGAAGGGAGAGGTGGAAGTGGAGACAAACCGACTCACTGATGACTGACGACGTGTTCAAACCGTCCATTCATAACACCACAGCGGGTGGAAAAAGTCCCCACATTAACTACTGGTAACCACAATAATGACTAACTTCCTGTGGAAGTTATTAGTTATTTATGTAGGTCTGAGTGATAAATGGGCAAATGGAGGAGCAACATCCTCACATGTATTTATGTTTGAAGCCTTTTTGAGACACAACGGAAAAATACAGAAAAAAGATTCCCTGATAGGCTAAGCTTAAATGGGATATTCCCATAACACAGTGAAGAATTACCCTCATTAAACTGTTAAAATGATTAAACATCCCAAAAGCTGCCAGAAAGATTTTATTTACTAAAAATGAGAAATATATCTATGAACCAGTAGGTCCACCTGTCACTGATGTGCGGATCGATACTGAAATATCGATACCTCCAATACCAGCTTTTAATGTTTTAGAATCGATTTTCATGTCAGAATATCGATATTTTTGTACTTTTTTTTGTAAATAAGGAGTTTTTCCAGACCTAGAATACAGTAAATAGTCACTATAATGTCAGAATCTAAATTTTACCCAACTGGTTACAATTAGTTTGTCTTCTGCCTGCCATTGTCAAATGTACAACAAGGCTCAGCACAGCGGCCAAAGCAGCACCGCAATGATCCCTCACTCAGATGGTTGCAATCACGTGTGGAACAACAACGGCGTGCTACAGTACTATATGTCAGAAGACAGAGGTACAGCAACACCACAGATCTGAGTCAATTAAGGGATAATGCCGTAACATGCAGCTTCAAACTCATGGAGAAAAAATGATCTGAAGCATCATTACTTTTTTAATCTCTTTTCCCTTAGTGAAGCCCAGAGTATCAGATCGGATTGGTATCGCCAATACTGGCTTCAATTTTACTTGGTATCGGATCGGAAGGAAATTCAGTGGTATCGCACATCACTACCACCTGTTCGACAGCTTGCCACTAACAGTTCACCAGCCAATCACGTGGCTGCAACTCAAAACATCTAGTCATAGACATGATGAAGATGACTTGTTGAAGTTCAAACTGAGCATCAGAATGAGGAAGAAAGGGGGATTTAAGTGACTTTGAATGTGGCATCCAGTGAGCAGCAGTTGTCTGGACCAGAATCTCTTGATGTCGGAGGAGAATGGGCAGACTGGTTGCAGGGGCGCCTGCAGAGATTTTTGCAATGATTTTAGTTAGTTTTAGTTAGTTTTGTAAAGACAAAACACAGTTTCAGTTAGTTATCGTTTTCTAAAAAAACTGCCTTTCTTTTTCATTTCAGTAAAGGAAAATGTTTTTTTCAATTTTAGTTTACGTTTTTTGGTTAGTTTTATTTAACTATAATAACCTTGGCTGAAAGTACCTGAGAATAAAGCCGCACACACGCAGACACCTTCTTTCCATCACTCCTGATGATTAAACGGAAAACAGAAAAGAGGAAGGGAAAAGCACATGTGCTCTGCAGAAACTCTGACCTCCACCCGAACAAACAGCTGAACTGGACACATCACTAGCGTACTCCTGTATCTGTGGAGTGGGACGCAGGAAGCTCCACTGCCTCGTCTGCCAAGGCACACATCGTCTGTGTGCTGCTAATTTGCCATTTTGTTTTCAGAAAGCCTCCATTCTTCGCCTGCCAAGGCAACAACAAGGTCTCCATGTGGTAGAAGTCCCCCAGATTCCTCTTGGATGAGTCTGAAGCTTCTGGAGCTGAGTCACAGGAAGCATCAGGTTGAGTTGAAGAGCATCTCGTGATTTTTTTTTTGCACTCAGTGGGATGTGTGTAAAGTACTCATTATGAAGAGAGTTTTGATGTGAGAGCAGCTTTGTAGGTCCAGGTGGTGAGAGTCAAACATCTTTACAGAGGCAGTCCAGCATGGGCTGAGCCCCGAGCTGTGGTCTCTGCACCCATCAGATGACTATACTACTTTAATTAGATAAATAACTCATGTTAGTTCTGAACAGCAAAGTACGACTGGAAATAATTAATACTATAACTACATTTGTACCATTATACCAGTGTTAGTTTTCTAACACTTCCAGAAAAGTCAGTTTTTTAATGTAAACTGAATTTTTATTCATTCATTTTAAAAAAAAAAAAAAGAAAAGAAAAGGAAAAGCACAAACTTTGCACAAATAAAACTTTTGGACTCATTGATTACAGTTGAAAATGCTATTTATTGGTCCTCATGGCATCAAGAAAGATCTGGACTACTGATTGGTCTGACCTCAGGACATATTTCCACTGTGCGATGGTACATTCCAGATTGTATTAGTCAGTGTAATCTTTCCTTCCTGCTTTCAGTGAAGTGTTTGGCTGTGCTTGTGACCAAAAATGTGACCAAAACTGTTTTTCAATGGTTTTGATTCTCCTGTTTGCAGATAAGTTTGATGGAACAGAAGAATAAAACAACTGATTTTATCTGTAACTGGACAGAAATGGATTCAGGGCAGGTTTTCTGTCCAGCATCAGTTGCCATGGTGATAAGATAAGATAAGATAAGATAAGATAAGATAAGATAAGATAAGATAAGATAAGATAAGATAAAAAACTTCTTAATCAGACAAAAATTCAAATAACAGAATAAATAAATAGATAAAGGATAACAGAGTAGGAATCCTCAATATTGGAATTTTGGCTGATATCCGATATGCCGATATTTTAAAACTCATGTGGCCAATAACTGATATTGATATCGATATCAAAGCTAAAAAAATAAGCAGTCATTTCAAATAGCAGTTTTTTTTTCCCGTTTCCGACACTCTGAAAAATAGGGGTGGGAAAAAATATTGACGCATTGAAATATCGTGATATTTTCATATGCCAATAGCAACTTGATATTTAAAAACGCAATATTGATCTATTTTACTAACAAAATCTCGAGACATTTCATTGTTCTGTTACAAAATCTCACTATATTTTGTGAATTCTTGTGAGATTTCGTAACAGACCGATGAAATATTACAAGGTTTTGTTAGTAAAATAGATCGATACCGCGTTTTTATATGTCAATATGATATCGGCATATGAAAATATCACAAATTTTTGTGAATTCTCATGAGATTTTGTAACAGATTGATGAAATATTGCAAGATTTTGTTAGTAAAATAGATCGATACAGTGTTTTTAAATGTCAGTATGATATCAGCATATGAAAATATTGCAATATTTCAATGTATCGATATTTCATCCCACCCCTAGTCTATACAAGTTTAAAGTCTGTAAAAAAGAAGTTTTTGAAGAAGAAGAAGTTTTTGTTTTTTAAGACTGTATAAATAGCGGGCGGATCAGTTAAATATTGGTTAAATATCGGTGGGGTGGCTGATGTCCGATACTCAGTTTTAAGGCCCATATAAGCCGATACCGAAAGGGGGCCGTTTATGTCGTGTATCCCTACAACAGAGTATTATAGAAGTAACAGTAATGAAAAAAGATAATGATAAAAAGAAGATAACAGAGTGGTATATACATAACAAAGTAATATAAAAATAACAGAGTAATGTACAAATAAAAAAATTAACATGTAAAAGCAAAAATATACACGAGATGAAGACAACGGCAGGTAAAAAGCAGAATAACAGCAGGTAAGGTGCAGATAAAGACCTGCAGAGCAGGATGTTAATTAGGAAGGAGTTGAAGGACCCCCTGTTGCGTCCTGGGGGGCGCCTCGGTTGTCTCAGTCTACGTCTGAAGATGCGGAGTCCCCCGTGCTGGGGGAGGGAGCTGCTGAGGATGTGGCAGTTTCCTCACTTCTCCTCCCGGGACAGAGCCAGCTCTCCTGATGAGCTCATTGAGCCTGCTGGCATCAGCTGTCTTCACACTAAGCTGCTTGGCCCTTACAGGAGTCTGGGGGCCCCCGAAGTACCGACTGTATCCTGACTCCCTGAGTCCTGTGGCGAGTCCTTAGAAACATGGTGGAACACCTGCTCCCAGTCCACTGGGTGGGTGAATTCCCCTGCCCCATCCGACCCTGCTGGGACCTGGTCCACAGTTCCATGACCAGGATAAACCACACTGCCTTCCTGGATCTGGGGTTCCCTCTTCTCCAAGACCCCCAAATAGGAGCGTGAGCCTCTCGAGTTTTCCTTTTTTTTTCCTCAAAGAAAATATAAAACATGGATGAACCACAACAGGCTGGAGCATCAGTGGTTAAACAAAAAATAAGACCAGTTAGTAGTTTATCCTGGTGGCTACAAGCTGGTCTTAGCACATTGATGCCTTTCATTACAAATTTGCTCTTTTTTTTTTTTTTTTTTACCATTTTTATTTCTTTTAATTTTTATTGATTGGATCAGTTTATTTATTTTGATTATTCACTTTTATTTATCCATCTATTTTAGTCAAAATTATTCATACCCTCCAATTAAAGAAAAGACTAAATTCACAATAGTAATTCAAATAAAAAGAAACAAGATAATAAAGATAATAATAAATAAGAATTTACAAAATTACAATTTAGTGAAGGAAAATGTTGCTTTTGAATTGTGGTTGGAAATAATGATAAAAAAAAAAACAAACAAAACTGTCCCAGACACATCAGAGCATCTTTCCCATGAACAGTGGACCAACATGCCTGTCAACAGGTGTCAAAGTCTTTTTGAACATTACAGAAAACACCTGATTGCAGTGATTGTCTCAAAGTGTTGCTCAACAAAATTGTAGCTTCGGTGCCCCATCATGCTTGTTTACTTGTTTTATTTTGTGTGTGTGTTTGTTTTTACTATTTCTTTCAAACCACAATTCAAAGTCGATCTCATGATTTTCATAGAATTTTCATTCATTATTTAGTTAATTTCAGCCTATTTCTTTGACAGCTGATTGTTTTTCCTTTTTTAATTGAAGGGTATGAATAACTTTGACGACTGTAACTTATTTTCAATCGTCTTTATATATTTATTATTATTACATTTTTGAAAAATAATTGAAGTCTAATTTATTCATATCTATTTTTTTGCTCATTATTTTACTGCATTTATTTTGGTTTTATATATTTGTATAGACTAATCCAGCCAAATGTCGCAACTAGACCGTCCCCATTGCGGTGGGGGCGTTTCTGTACATGTGTAATGAGAACAGATGATAATCGGACTTTTTTCTTACCAACATGGAGGAAATCTGGAAGGACGTCAGATTCCTGGTTGTTAGAACATCAGAGGAAAACTTTAATGTGGTATAAGTGAAGAAGAAGATCACGGACATTTATTTCAAGATTTCTGCTGTTTGAGACAAAACTGGATGCTACTCAGTCCACTGATGTCAGTGTGTTCGTATCGGGGAGGAATATCGGACACACAGAGCAGAGGAGGAATAACTTGCTGCTGTGGAGAAAACACTGGATTTAATCCCCAACAACAAAAACACGGTAAATTATAGTGAACACTCATTAATCTGACACTTCATTTCACGTGTGCTCCTGAAAATGACGCACCGCATAACGCTATCATGCTAGCTAATGCTAACAGAGACAGCTGTGGTGTTGCTGAGAGTTAATGACTAATGAGGGAGATGTTGTGGAAAATAACGTTATTTGCTCTGATCGGGGCAACGTTGGGACCAGAAAATGGTTGGCCTTTCCATGTTGGCAGATACGAGGTACTTGTCCCTATCTTAATAGCGGCGCCGCAAGATGGCGCAACACACAAAACGCTCGTCGGCGATGTCTATAGAAATTCAGGCAAAATGTGTAACACAACAAATTTCATCATATTTAACATTAGATGTGACAAAAGTCAATGATGCCTCATTTTCTCAAGCTGGATCTATTTTTAGAGAACCGTCAATCTGATGGACGTTTACTTGTGATGTTGAAGACAAAATGTTAATTTAATCACTTTCCAGGTCCTTTTTAACAGTGGCTTGTTTATTCAAGGACTTTCCAAATAGTCCTTGCCTAACAAACCATCTTTAATAATAGGCTACCTGTTACCATGACAACCATGAAAAGGCAAAGCAGCATGTTGCTATGGGGTGAAATGCTTCCAAGATGTGTTGAACCTGATGAAAATGATTATTTTAACCCAAACTCATGCTCATCAAGAAAAATTAAATGAGGTGATTTTGGTGCTTAATGAAGAAAATCAAATGTTTTTCTACATTTTATTTTAAAAGTACCTGCAGTGATCCAGCTTTGTTCTTTAAACCAAGGCAGTAATCAGATTACATACGTCTTTCTTATGAATAAAAATGTGATCTCTAAATTATGTTTAGGAGTTTAAAAGTCCCCAAAACTGTAACTGTGCGTATAAACCATATCATGGTTTTGGAGGCAAATTATTTATTTACTTTGTCTGTCCATTACAGAAAAAACACATGGATTCCACGTCTTTCACGTCTTTCACAAGTTTTCACATGTGAATCACACAACAGTGCTCCCAAACCACAAGTCTGCACATGTGAACGACATGTGCGTAAATTTGTTGGGAACCACTTGTTGCTTTTCTGTTAGGGAAGGATGAGGAAAGTAGATAACAGTGATGATATTTAAAAACTCTGCATATTTAAACCCAGATGTTCAGGAGAAACTGCACACTTGCATGAATCATGACACGCTCAGAATCCAGACATGTCTCAGCCTGATTGTTGTTCTTCTCATCTGTTTATTTTCTTTGAAAATCTGAAAATAAAATGAACAAAAGAGAAAAAAAACTTCTGATTCAGATCAAATCACAATGTGACATTGCAGTTATTAATCCAGGTGATGCAAGTGTGTGATGACTGGATGCATCACAACCTGCCATCAACCCTTTAATACCTAAATCTATTTTCAATAGAAAATAAATAAAATAAAATAAAATAAAATTTATGTAAAAAAAAAAGTTAATGCGTGAAAATAATTAGGAAAAAATAACAAAAAGATAAAGACTAGAAAAAAATAAGGATGAAATACTAAATAAATTAATTTATAAATTCAGATAGAAAATAATCTATATTAAAAAATGCGTAAATAAGAATGATAAAAGCAAATAAATCAGTTTGATAAAATAAATACAATTTTTAAAAAGGCAGGGAAAGGTTTGTCACAAAATTGCAACAAGTATGAAGGGGTTAAAAATCACTATCATCACTTATCCTTTTAGAAAATGAAAAAAACCTAACAGGGATGAGTGTTAACAGTGAGATGGTGTAATTCCTCTGTGACAGTTGACTTGTTGATGTTTTAAATGAAAGCAGGGAAAAATCTGCCAAGAAAAGAGCTTTAAAATGACAATAAACATCCCGACTCTGCAAAGTGACTCAGCTCCAACCGGCTCGGTCATGATGTCGGCTGGAGCTCAGGAGGGAGAACAACCAACCGGAACGTCGACTCCAGGCATCCCCAGACTACAGAGCAGGGTGACACACTGAACCCCTTCTCAAGGTGTCATTGAGGGGGGGAGTGTGTGAGTGTGTGATAGATGGAAAGCACTTAACATGCAGTACAACAACAGAAGTGCTGTATGTGTGTGTGTGTGTGTGTGTGTGTGTGTGAATGTGCGCGTGTTGTGCTGACATATGTGCAGAAAGGTGCTGTATGATACCGTTTACTGCTGTAATAGTTGCTGCTTTTAATCATTTCAATCATTTTCATAAAATTTTTCATTTTATATTATTTGCTTCTGACTCTTCCAAAGTCTTAAAATGATTTTGCTCCCCTTTACATTTTTTAAATCTACTTTCAAATGCATTTTCTGCACCCCCAGTAAAGCTCTTAATGTTTCATGCAAGGTTATAATAATTTGAGATTTTTAATTAGTTTCAGTTTTTGTTTAGTTTTGACCACTTGTTTTTCAATTCAGTTAGTTTTAGTTAGTTTTTTTTGAGTAGGTTTTCTAGTTTTTATTTTTTGGGGGAAATGCTTAGTTTCAGTTTAGTTTTTATTAGTTTCAGTGTTAGTTTTAGTTTTTCTGTTTAGTTTAGTTTTTTTTTTTTTTTAAGATAAATTATAAGTATTTGTCTGGTGTGACTTTCAAAATCATCAGAAAGTCACCCAGAATAAAACCGGTGGAGCAAAGTAAATACATTAAATAAAAATAGATTTCATATCAACCCAACAGGCTTATGTATTAAATATATTTACAAAGACTAAAACTAAGGATGTTTTTGCAATAATTTTTAGTTACTTTTGTAAAGACACAATACAGTTTCAGTTAGTTATAATTTAAAAACAAACAAAGAAACTGTCATTTTTATTTTCGTTTCAGTTAACTAAAATGTTTTTTCAATTGTAGTTTTAGTTAACTATAAGTTTGGTTTCATGTAAAGCACATTATATTCTTTTGTACATGAAATGTGCTTTCCAAATAAACTTAAGCCTTATGATATGAAGCAGACTGCTGCTGAGTAGAGATTTTAAATCTTTTGTTGCCATTTTCTTTAGTTTTGACACATAAAAAGAAATAAAACATTCACAGTTTTGTTATTTTAAAGAGCCAACTTTGCAGCTCTGAGCTGTTTATCAGATGTTGCTGCAGACTCCTTCATGTAGGAATGTCATGCAGCGGAAATGAATGGAGACCAATTGATGAATTCTCAAAACAAACAAAAAAGCATTTTAAATATTCAGATAATCATAAAAGGTGTTCAAAGGGAAAAAGACAGATGTGATGCTTTAAAAGTGAAATTTGTTGCTTGATGATACCAAGTCATTCCTGTCCAAACACGTCTCCATCTCAACTTCTCTATTTTTCTCCTTGTCGAGCTGCATGAAGCCTTGAGGCGTGAGGACAAGGAGATTACCTGATTTTAACCCTCTCCTGCCCCTGACTTCCACAAATTCATCACCAAAAACCACAAAGATGCAGAAGATGCGTCACTCTGCTCTGTGGTCGGCTCCACATTCATGCCGTCGCTTTCTGAGCTACTGGAAGGAGGCTTGGCATGTTGGCTGGAACGCGTCTTCCCAGTATAAATTATTAACCATCAGTGGGTGTGGACCTCCGTCCTGAATCACAGAGAAAAAATGTCTCGGAGGAAAATATTTAGCAGCTAGCTTCATAGAAGTTCAGGCTGGTTAAGAGTTTTACAACAATACTGAGACACAGAGCACATTTTATTTCTTATACAGTATTTTTTTTAATATTATTTTGAGAAAATGAATAAAAAAAAAAAGTCAACTTTTAAACTAGATAGGGAGCATTGTTAAATCTTAAATGTAAATTAATATGTTCAACTAAATTTCACAAAACAAAGAAAAGAAAATACTTTTCAGAAATCAACGATGGGGGAGAAAATGACTTTATTTAACCTGAAATTTAAAAAACACAGAAATAAATCACATCTAAAACATTGAAATGAAATGAAGTTAATCCAAATAGAATAAAATTGGAAAAACAAATAAGATGTTTTTTAGAAAATAAAGTTTTTGGTTATGACGTTTCTCTGTAATATTTGTTAAATGCAAAACTAAATTTTTACTCCATTTCACTGATTTTTTTGTTTTATGAAAATTTAGTTGTATTTTCTAAAACTGTGAAAAAATATTTAAAAAAATTGTTCCTGATTTAAATCTTAAGAGGATTGTCTGCTGTTTTATTTTGTTAAATGTGTCACTGAGTGTTGTCGTTTTCTATTGTTTTAATTTCTAAACTCGTAATACTCTGTTTTTTTGTCTTTGTTGTTGTTTTGTTCTTGTTGTTGGGGTGTACTCTCCTCATCTGTTTTTCCCAACCTGATATCAACAATGACATATTGAACAAGATGATGTGACACAGGTGGAAAGCAAACAAATCTGAATTACAAATGCTTGTTTATTTTCGGGGGGTTTTTTGTATAATGGGATCAGCGGTGTAATAATTAACATCCATTAATGCCAATAAATTACTGTTGATGTGCAACATACAGTGATTGGTTATAATTGTTCCTCACTAGATGAATCTAAATAAATAATTCAGACAGATGCTTTTTACGTCAATCTGAACATAAAGATTTTAAAGATTTATGAAAAATAAATGTTTGTGTTTGAATATATATATATATATATATGCACACACACACATATATGCAGAAGTCATTTTGAACATTCAAGAAAACACTTAATTGCCGTGATTGCTTTAAAGGGTTGCTCAGGAAAATTTTAGCTTCAGAGGCCAAAATAAACCAAGAAAATAAGCCCTGCTTGTTTTCTTGGTTTATTCTTTGTGTGTGTTCTTTAAAGAATATTTCTTTCGAATCACAATAACAAATCAATGTCCTGATTTTCATAGAATTTTTATGATGATCAGTTTGTACTTATGTCACTGACAGTGGATTTTTTTCCCTTCTTTGATTGGAGGGTATGAATTAATTTGAAAATGACTCTGTGTGTACATATCTATCTATATATGTACATATATATAGATATATATGTTTAGATATATAGTATATATATATATATATATATATATATATGTGTGTGTGTGTGTGTGTGTATATATATATAGATATATACAGTATATATACAGCTGGTCCAGAAAGTATTCAGACCCCTTTAAACTTTTCCTTTTTTTTTCAATGCAGCCATTTGTCAAAATCAAAAAAGTTCATTTTATTTCTCAGTAATGTACACTAAGCATCTCATCTTGACAGAAAAAAAAAACTAGAAATATAGACATTTTTGCAAATTTATTAAAAAACAAAAACTGAAGTATCACATGGTCATAAGTAGTGATGTTTGCTCGAGCAGGCTGCTCGACTTCGTTCGACTTTCAAGGGAAGTGTCGGGGAAATGTTCGAGCCTCGCTTCACTCCGGTGGGGACCGCCCTACTTTCCAAATGAAGCTTATGACGTCACGCGTATCCGACCTTATGCGCCAGTTTGAATTAGGGTGGAGTCATAATTTCTTGCTTATAAACGGACACAATTCCACCTTTGTGGGTTATGAGAGGAGGAGACAGTTGCGTATAGTTGCCATTTATTCAATAATTTACATACAGGGAGAGTGAGATTAGGTGAGATTAGGCTAACATTCCATCTACGACTGCTGAAATGATCTTGTTCTTAAATAAAAATGCATGACTCCCACAAGAATCTCAAAAGTATTTTTTTTAAGGGGGGTTCTTTATATAAATTCATCATGGCAATACTTTCCATGATGTCTTCATCAAATCTTTCTAAAACAACACCATCTGTTGTATGAAATATTTTCAGCTGGAGCTCAAGCTATGACACAGCTATGAAAATCTTTCATAATGCAGCCAGATTTGAAAATGAACATAAAACATGTTACAAATAATTGTTACTGTTTCATGACACATTGCCCCTCATCAATCCATGCAGCTGGCTGCTGCTATGTTAAAAGTTGACCAGCAGATGTCACTATATTGTATTGTGTTGAATGCTTCATAACACAGAACCATTTGAAGACAATTGCTTCATATTGATTCAGTGGTTCGGAGCTTCAGTTTCTCCATCACTAGTCATAAGTATTCAGACCCTTTGCTCAGTACTGAGTAGAAGCAGCTTTTGAGCTCTAACAGCCATGAGTCTTCTTGGGAATGATGCAGCAAGTGTTTCACACCTGGATTTGGGATCTTCTGCATTCTTCCTTGCAGATTCTCTCCAGTTCTGTCAGGTTGGATGGTGAACGGTGGTGTTCAGCCATTTTCAGGTCCCTCCAGAGATGCTCAGTTGGGTTTAAGTCAGGACTCTGGCTGGGCCGGTCCAGAATGGTCCCAGAGTTGTTCTGAAGCCACTCCTTTGTTATTTCAGCTGTGTGCTGAGGGTCATTGTCTTGTTGGAAGGTGAACCTTCGGCCCAGTCTGAGGTCCTGAACACTCTGGAAGAGGTTTTCTTCCAGGATCTCTCTGTACTTGGCCGCATTCATCTTTCCTTCAATTGCAACCAGTCGTCGTGTCCCTGCAGTTGAAAAACACCCCCATAGCATGATGCTGCCACCACCATGTTTCACAGTTGGGATCGTATTGGGCAGGTGATGAGCAGCGCCTGGTTTTCTCCACACATATATGCTTAGAATTAACTCCAGAAAAGATCAATCTTGGTCTCATCAGACCAGAGAATCTTATTTCTCACAGTCTGGGAGTCCTTCATGTTTTTTGGCAAACTCTATGTGGGCTTTCATATGTCTTGCACTGAGGAGAGGCTTCCATTAGGCCACTCTGCCATAAAGCCCTGACTGATGAAGGCTGCAGTGATAGTTGACTTTGTGGAACTTTCTCCATCTCCCTACTGCATCTCTGGAGCTCAGCCACAGTGATCTTTGGGTTCTTCTTTACTTCTCTCACCAAGGCTCTTCTCCCACGATTGCTCAGTTTGGCTGGATGGCCGGGTCTAGGAAGAGTTCTGGTCATACCAAACTTCTTCCATTTAACCCTCCTGTTGTCTCATTTTCTGTATACACCCTATGTCCTCCGGGTCAAAATGACCCGTCGTCATTAAACCCCAATATAAGCAGTTTAATTTAATTTTAAACAAAAATATTATATTGCTTGAAGAAACAGCTTAACATTCACCAAAATTGTGTGAATACTTGTGTTTTTCCTCGTCATCTGGCAGAAAACTGTATTTTATTGAAGACACCACTACCATTGTCAGTTGTATTATTGTTTCCTGTATAGGTGGTAAGTAATATTTGTATAGTATTTCTATAACAGAAATGTGCAAAAAGGAGTTTTTAATGCATTTTTCATTCATCCCAATGAGTCAGGTTTTTTGAACATGTGAACCAAACAACAAACATTTCATTCAACAGCACATGTAGAGCAATATACAAGTGCACAGGCTTTGCAGATAAATTTCTTACACCTGTAGCACACAGTATGTGTTTTACAGTCCTTCTTTGTTGGGCAAAACTGACACCTCTTCTAGGGCTGGGCGATATGGACCAAAAGTCATATCTCGATATATTTAGGCTGAATATCGATATACGATATATATCTCGATATTTTTATCGCAAGGTGAGATCAAATATTTTGTTATAGTCAGAGCCAAATATGACATTACAAGTAGTTTAATTTAACCAGACCGGATGAAATAATGCTCAGCTGTTCAAAGAATGATCGAATGTAAACAGAAATACTGTATAATACTGTATGTAATAATACTCGCAGATGCAAGTAAGGAACATTACACAGAATTAAATGTAACAAACCCTAGTAACGTCAGCATTTATATACAAAGACAAAACAAACACACATTGAACTCCATATCTCGATATGGGCGATATGGTCCAATTCCATATCTCATTTGAAAATATATCGATATATTTTTCATATCGATATATCGCCCAGCCCTAACTTCTTCGTCTTGCTTGCACCAGCGTGGGCAGCGGCTGTGACAGCTGGCTCCTCAGGTCGGTCAGGAGATGTGGTACTCTGAATAGCTTTCACAACTGCTGCAAAGGCTTCTGTGCGGGGGACATGCTTCCTTCTTTCAATAAGCGGGGTTACAAGCGCCTTTCCGAGCTACTCCAGGAACACCCTCCTCTTGTTCGCTTACTAGACATGATCTCTCTCCAAATTTCAAATGCATTGTAGGAGGAAACATCAATGATGTTGTGGAAGATGACCAGGGGCCAGCGGGCCGTCATCCTTCTGCAGCTGTAGGTTCCAATCACCTTATCCAGGTTGTCCACATCTCCTTTGTTGCAGTTATAGTCAAGGATGATGGTTGGCTTCTTGTCCTCACGATCACTAATGTCAGCATCTGTGTGCAGGGTGCTACTGATTGATCTGAGACTAAACTAAAACATTCTCGCATTCTGTGGCGTGAAACTAACTCTGTGACTTTGATTTCAACTGAATTTGACTGACGGGTCATTTTGACCCGAAGGACATCTTTGTACCTTTTTTTTGTACAGCTTACATGAAAGTGTGACTAAAGGCAACAGTTCACTTTTTCTAATGTTTGGGTCAATCTAGAAAAAGTCATGAAATTTCAAGTTGAAAAAATATTGTTTAGGGGATTTTTTGTAAGTTTTTAACACAGTGACGGGTCATTTTGACCCGAGGACAACAGGAGGGTTAAGGACTATGGAGGCCACCGTGCTCTTAGGAACCTTAAATGCTGCAGAAATTCTTTGTAACCTTGTCCTGATCTGTGTCTCGCCACAATTCTGTCTCTGAGCTCCTTGGACAGTTCCTTCCACCTCATGATCCTCATTTGCTCTGAAATGCACTGTGACCTGTAAGGTCTGATGTAGACAGGTGTGTGTCTTTCCTAATCAAGTCCAATCAGTTTAATTAAACACAGCTGGACTCCAATGAAGGAGCAGAACCATCTCAAGGGGGATCAGAAGAAATGGACAGCATGTGAGTTAAAAATGAGTGTCACTGCAAAGGGTCTGAATATTTTTGAATATATTTCAGTTTTTCTTTTTTAATATATTTGCAAAACTTTCTACATTTCTGTTTTTTGCTGTCAAGATGGGGTGCTGAGTGTACATTAATGAGAAATAAAATGAACTTTTTTTTATTTTAACAAATGGCTGCAATGAAACAAAGAGTAAAATGTTTAAAGGGGTCTGAATACTTTCCGTACCCACTGTATATATATAGATAGATAGACGGATAGATTGACAGATGGACAGACATGTAAAAACTGTCCTCTTCAGCTGTTTGATCTACTTGCAGCAGGAAACACCCTCCTCTTCTCTTTACTATCTCTGATGAAGATTTCAGCTGACTGGAGCCACATGGTGGCAGTATCCACAAGTGCTGCGTGCTCATCTTCACCCTCATGAACACAAAAGTCTTACTTGAAGGTAACTTCACCTCCAGCTTACAGGTCTCCACAGTGGGCAAAGTCCCACTGGGGCAGCATCTTCGTGGAAAGCTAATCCAAGTACAGATTACAACCCAGCTGCTTGTGATCTTATAAAATAACGCTTTCCTGTGCTTTTGCGCGAGTCACCACTGCTGTTCAGACATTTATACAAGACAAAATTAAAACCAATAACCATCTGATGGCTGATTTGTGCCAGTGGTCAGATTCTCCCACAGCGGCTCTGTTATGTTGCATGGATATCCAGCATGGAACGCTCTGCAGCCTGAATATGAGTGATAACAAGCATGAGTAACGTTGACTCATTTGGAATCCAGATGCAATAATAAAATAATAATGAGAGGAAGAGATGCATCAATGTGTTTGTGTAGGTCATAAAGAAACGCTCTTTCTGACAGGTGCTCAGCTACCTGGGCAGCGAGGGAAACTCCACGGCTCTAACAGATGAGATGTTGTTCTGTTGAAACAACTTAATCTCATCACATCCTTTCACCTGCCTCAGACTCAGGCCTGGCTCAGACTCACGGGTCTGGCTCAGACTCACGGGTCTGGCTCTGGTTGGGACAGAATGGGCTGGTTCTTTTTTCACCCGCCTTGTGGTCCATCAATCCTGAGTGAGTCACCACAGAAACACCGCTTTCATATTGTACTGAGCTGGGGCTTGTTTTTCTAGGATGAGTGTGTGTGTGTGTGTGTGTGAGAGAGCAGATACTGGGGTTGTGTTACATACTTTTAATAGCATACCACAATATTTGGTCATCTGAAGTGCCTCCAGTTGTAATCAGATTATCTGGCTTTGCCGGATAGTTCGGTGCTTTCCACCTACTGATGCAGTATAAGTCACTGGTCCTTGACTAACCAGAGGCCCTGCGCTGCTCCCTGCAGGCTCCATACGACAGATGTTGTTTAGAGGCTGACCGGCCGGCTGCAACCTGCTGTTGTCCCGGTGCAGAATGACGCAGGTATTGCACAACATTTTCCCTGGTTATGACTGCGTGACATCACCAACTCCGCTTAATGCCGTTTCCCAGCTCCCCTGACGTGTGACACACTGACGATCGTACTGTTGTGTGTAAACACCGCAAACAACTCAAAGAGCACACACACACACACACACCCTAACTGCCTCAAGTCCTGCCGTATCCACGGAGGCACCTGTCGCACGTGACGTCACGTATGACTCAGGTGGATGCATGCATGCGTGTGTGTACAGGCTCCTGCTGACTGCGGGATGTTTGCATAATCAGCACAGCAGCACACCTTGGTCACAAGGTAAACTTTCCACTGTGCCAGACAAAAAAAGACCTCCGTTTCACACTCGAGTAGTCCGGGAGTGTCCCACTTTTCCAGATGGGACGGACAGGGAGCAGCAGAAAGAGGTGTCCTACTGTACATCCTGCCTGATGCAGCCAGTTAACAGCTCTGTTAGCTGACAGGTTTAGCTTTAAACAAACATTTCTTTGAAGATACAGTTCTTGTCAGGATTTAGGGCAGGGGTGTCCTGCTCCGGTCCTCGGGGGCTGCAATCCTGCAGGTTTTCTATGCCTCCCTGCTCCAACACACCTGACTCAAATTAGTGAGCCTTTGTGTAGAACTTCATAGGCTTTTGTATTGATTTAATTTGAGTCAGGTGTGTTGGAGCAAGATGGGACAGAAAACCTGCACGACATCTGCCCTCAAGTACCGACTTTGGACAGCCCTGATTTAGGTGATGCACTGAGACTGGAGAGCTTGTGTTGTGGATCAGGTAAAAGCTAGGGTTGGCAATGTTGGAAAAACGGTTTGAGCAAGCGACATTTTTAAAAAACACCACCTGATACCACACCTTCAGAGCGCAGGAACGCGTGCGCGGAAGTTTTACAAGCAGGTTAACGACAACAGCCGCGTGGATAGCTCGTTAGCTTGATAGTAAACAGCTGACAAACCACGTTTTTAAAAGCTTTAATCCACTCACCTCCAACTCCTGCGGTGTAAAAAGTCCACACTGCAAACGCCTCCAAGGCTTAATTCTTATCTGTTGTTTTGTTTTTTTGGCGCAGCAGCAGTTAGCAGTCCGTTAGCTATATTTGTTTACAGTGAGCGGCGCACAGGGGGGGTCACGTGGGGGACAGTGAGAGGGGAGGGACAGAGACGAGACATAAAGGTATTGATTCGTTCTTTCTATACATTGCGAATGACCAAGTCAGAGTTTTTCAGACCTGCAGCTCTTCATAACACATTGCCAACTGACTTTTTTCCTTCCTTTTTATGAATACATGATGCAGGGCTCTCAAGTCTCACACGAGCGTGAGACACGCATTTGAACGACCTCACAAGCTCACACGCCACACATGCTGTTTCTCATGCTGATTAATTTCGCCGCGTTACTATGAATGAGCCTTCCAGGCTCGCTCGGATTGACTGCGTATGAAGCACCAAAGCAGACAAAAGCTGGATGTACAGACGCGCATGAGACTCAATGACTTGCGCAACACCGTGTGACCAGCCCATGAACGAATGACACGCATCTGTCTGGTGGTTGTCTGACCATGAAGTCAGACGCACAAGTTGTCGAGGGGCCATAAAAGCAGCGCAGCCAAAGTGGACAAGGTCGCCAGCTGAAGACTGCAAGGATGGAGGATCTTGCTGCGTTTGCTTTTATTTAGCTAAAAGTTGCTGAACGTTGTGCAGATCTGATCAAGTCATTTACTGCCAGTTCAGAGTACAGTGACATGAACTTGTCCCTCCTGCACTATTGGAAATGTCTTACCTGTCAGGTGCAACATAAAGGACAGTAATCTGGTAAATGTCCAAACTCAAATATGCAAAACTTTAATGCTTTGCTTTGTCAGGAATTCAAAAGCAAATAAAAGGAATGATTTTTTTTTTTTTACAGATGGGGGTAGAAATAAATGTGGCTACAACCTTCCAACCCTGTCCTTCCACAGGAAAGGAGATGGTCAATTCAGATCTACATTGTGGTTCAAACTTTTTTCTTATTTTTACTCCTTATAGTTTATTTATGTGTGTTGAGGGTCTGAAAGGCACCTATAAATGCTACACATTATTATTACTATTATTATTATTATTATTATTAAGCGTTTGGGTGGTTGTGGATAACATGAGAGTGGGAGTGCAAAGGTGGCATGAGGGAATTATGACACTCACCAGTCTTTGAATAAAACAAATCCAAATTAAATTATATAGAGGACTTGTGAAGATTTTGCCTGTGGGTGGGGATAACCTACAGTTCTGCTTCATATTTATCTGAATGGAATAACTCAGGGGTAAATGGGTTACAACACATTTTGTGTACTTTGTTGAGGCAGCCAAATATCCTGTCCAGATTTTGTCAACATTAGCATAATTTTAATGTTAAATACCAAGGCTGTTCGAAATAATTTTGTAGTCTAACCTAATATCCCTCTGTCCTACCAGGATTGAGAAACCTCTAACCTCTATATGTGAGTGCGCAAAGCGGAGGGGAATGGCTAAAAGGGAGAATTGAGATTGGGCTGTAGTTTATTTCAAATCATTGCTTCGTAACACATTGCCAACAGCTTCACATTTTCTCCCTTTGGACCTGGATGGTATCTACCTGCAGCACCAACGGACTCCCAGTTGCTACATCACTTTCCTGTCTTCCACACTCATGGCATATGACATTTCTGCTGTTCGTGAAACTGAAACTGTCACAGTCATTGGACTGGACTGAGTGAGCAGCGCAACAACATCAACGTTTGCACCGCTTAGTTTACACATTCTCTATATTTTTTGTATTTGTTTTGAGACTATTTCATGTTAGTTAAGCTAACTTTTTCACGTTAGCCATTAAGTTATGAGCCATTTGGGCCACTAAATTCATAAATATGTTGTCATATACAGGACCAGCATGCACCAGGCTGGATTTATGATTCTTTTTTTTTTTTTTTAACCAGCGCAAGAAAACAGCAGTCAGGGAAAATGTTTGAATGGTTGCTTGCTTGCATTGGAGGATTAAACCTTTAAACAAATGGCTTTGTTTGGAAAATAGACTTCTGCATGTCCATGGTGCATCTGCTGCTCTTTTGGATGTGTTTCTTATTGCAGAATGGCCACATCAATGAACAAGGCCATGACTGACAAGGAAGAATTGTTAAAGATTCACCTCTACTTTTCTCTTGTGTTTGATTAAACCAAGCTTTGTTTCCTGTTAGTGACCACTACTCTGAGCACAGTTTTTTCTGTTTTTTTTTAAGGAAGCAGGATGAGATCTTGGTTTAATGAATCTGAAACTGAAACCGGTACATGGAAACAGTCATATTTAGTGTCTGTTGGCTGATTGAACATTTGTAATCGGCGTCAGCCAGTCGTTCAGTCGGTGATGGGCTGACCAATCAGATTGGAGGAGGCTTGACCTTGCTGGCGAATCAGCAAACGAGAAGACCCGAAGTGAAGGTAAACAAACCAGATGAAGAGTGGACAAAATGCAAACTCTCACACATTGTTTGGCATTGTATTGGGACCTTAGCTAGCAGTCCTCGATCTCTGCTAACAACAACAGCAGCAGCTTTAATGTGTTTTCATCTGGAGAAATGGTACGTCATTTGCGGTTTTTGGGGCCACAATATAGATCAGCGCCACCTGCTGTCGTGGCAACATTATATTTTGCGCATGTGCAGATGGTACACCCAGGTCTGGAGTTGGCTCAATGTGTTCTTGGCACTTTTCTCACCGTGTTAGCAAAACTGAAGCTGATTGATCGACCCGACCCCATTTTATGCCGACGACCACGATGGTCGACAGTCTGTCCGGTGTGTCTCTGCCTTAAGGGCATTTTGGCTGCTTGTCCCCGCGATCTCGTTCTTTCAGTCAGAACCCACAGCTGGTGACCATAGGTGAGGGAAGGAACGTAGACCAACCAGTAAATCGAGAGCTTCGCTTTCCGGCTCAGCTCCTTCTTCACCATGACAGACCGATGCAGAGTCTGCATCACTGCAGACGCCGCACCGATCCGTCTGTCGATCTACTGCTCCATCCTTCCCTCACTCATGAACAAGACCCTGAGAAACTTGAACTCCTCCCCCTGGGGCAGGACCTCACCCCGACCCGAAGAGGACACTCCACCCTTTTTCCGGCTGAGGACCATGGTCCTGTATGCAGAGGTGCTGATTGTCATCCCAGCCGCTAAACACTTTGTGAATCCTTCTAGCAAGAATTGGAGATCATGGCCCGATGAAGCCAACAGAACCATGTCATCCACAAAAAGCTGACACCCAATCCTGAGGCCACCAAACCAGATCCCCTTAACCCCTCGGCTGCGCCTAGAAATCCTGTCCATAAAGGTTATGAACAGGATCTGTGACAAAGGGCAGCCCTGGTGGAGTCCAACCCTCACTGGAAGTGACTTGACGACTTACTTCATGTCTGCAGTTTCAAAATATTGCCTTTTTCATTTTAAAATGAATGAAATTATAAACACCGTTCATGCACAGCAGAGGACATTTCCTCACTTCACAAAGACATCCATGTGATCATCACTTCTTAACCGTTGGCGCGTCTGAACTAAACATTACATGGAAATAAGATTCAATTTACAGGAAGTACAAAACTAGTTTTCCTTTATTCATAATAAGATAATCAATTAATTTTAAACAAATTTGCTCCATTATTTTGTTTTTGGCTGCTGATAAAAAAAGAAAAATACTTCCAGTTCCTTCCATGGTTTCCATGAAAGCACAATCCACATCTTTGACCAGTTTGATCACTGGGAATCAAGCATCTGCTTTTTCCTATATTTCTCTTCCTTTCCAAGTCCTGTGAATATTCTAAAATAACTATGTTATTTATTTATTTTTCATGGACTATTACAGTCTGGAAAAACCTGGTCTCGTTCCTGCTGCCATGTCAGAATTCCTAAACTCCTTTTTTGCTAAATCTTTATTCTAGAGGACAGCATTCCTGCATTGAACCAGAAGTATAGGAAAACTTTTATGGGAATGTAAAAATCATGATAGAGAACTGAACTGCTTTATAATTTCTGAGGATTAAAAACCCTGACATGACCTTGTTTTAATAAGGGGTGAACTGCAGTTCACCTGCTCAGGAAACGTTAATGGACCTGTTGTTAGCCTGTTCGACGCAACAGAGACCCATCTGTTCAGCTCCTGTAAATGATCATAAGGCTAGGCTGTAGCATCTAAATATAGACAGGACAAATTAAATTCAAATGACTCAGACACTTGATGACTGAGACAAGTGACTTATCCCTCCTCAGCGCCCCTCTCCAGCAGATCCCTGCCCTGGCTTTTAGCAAACATAAACGCAAGCCGAGCCAGGAGTCACTTATTCCGCTCCGGGTCGCCTCTCAAACCTTTAACTGTCAGAGGAAGTGGGCTGCGTGGTGGTGGGGGAGTGAAAGGAAGATGGGTGGAGGGAGGGAGGACATAAAGGCTAAATCAGTTGGCGGCGGAGAGGAAGCTCTGTCATATCCAGGAGGAAGTGTGAGTCAGTGCTCGTACATTCTTGAAAGCTGATTCAGCGCAGCGCAGGAAGTGGGAAACGCTTACTGCTGAGCTTTAACACCGGGAGGAAAGAACCTCGTCTGGAGCGGTGCAACTTTAAAGAACCCCCTTGCTAAAAGCGATTCAAAGAAAAGAAGAAACAAGTGTTTTAGCTGTGTCATCTCATGCATGAGAGCGACTGACGGGACGAAAGAGCTCGGCTTTTCCTCAAAGTGTTGCAAACCAACTCAGAGACGACAGAAAGGGGAAGAAAGCCTGTATCAACGGGGGACAGGCAAAGAGCTGTCAGAGAAGAGGAGGAGGGCAAAGGGTAACGCTCTGGGTCTTCCTCTTTTTCTTTGGTCCCCTGAAATCTCTCCTTTCCTCTCCCGCTCCCATCACTTCTCAGATTTCACAGTTCCAGGCATGGCAGCTTAACCCTTTCAACCCCCGCAAAAAACTCCAGTTTGAGCTGCATCTGACAGCCGTAAGTCACCCAGAAAAAAGGAGGAAGTGATTACAGCGTTAATGTTGCCATTTTTGCAGCCGTCTGCACTTGTTGCAGGCAAGTTTGGCTTTTTGGTATCACTGGGGGAAATTTTCCACATTGACCTACAAGTGAGCTCCCAGCCAAGGTTGGTGACATCATGGTGGCCATGTGGGAGGCGGCGATGGTCCGCACAGTTGTTTAGAGCATGCGCCCCCCCCCATCCCATTTATATACCCATGGACAGTCTGTCCCACCCAGGTTCTCATGGTCACTGCCTCTGTCCTCGTGATAAAACGCCAGCTTATCACCAGTTTCCATTCAGCTTCTTAGTGATTATGTAACGTCAACCCAGGGAGGAAGTGCTGTCTGCTGTGAATGAAGAATGTATCTGTGTGTGTGTGTGTGTGTGTGTGTGTGTTTGTGCTGGAGGACGAGAGAGACAAGAGTGTGACGACATCAGTGGAACGAGTTTCCACATGACAGCAAACTCACCAAACATGTATGACAGTGGAAAAAGTGTGCTCAGCTGATTAGTGCACGGGCACACTGGCGCAGATCGACCCGTTCCCAAAGTCTCTCACACTTCTTACGCACACACATCGCTCTCACACTGCGCCTCTGTCTCACACAAAACCATGTTGTATTGTACGGATTGTTGCTAGGAGACAAATTCCAAACCTCTTGAAACAGAGGGACTTACTCCTCATTTCTAAGCTGGTATGTCGGGAGAGAAAAGAGAGCGAAGGAGAGGGGAGACAAGGGACTGGGGTGAGGGAAAGGGGGCTCAAAGAGACAAGAAAGCTGCTCTCCCACGCACAAAAGCTTTCACTCACAGCAGGAACGAGTCCACAGACTCATCAGTCTCCGGGTCCACGTCGAGAATAACTATACACGCCGAGTTAAACGGCTCCTCAGCGCAGATCTTCACCTTTGTGAAATGGAATATGAGAAAAACAGCTGTGGCCAAAAAGACTTTTAGGATTTAGAAAAAACTCCAAATTTAGTCATGATCTAGTGGAAACAATGGCTGAGGACTGTTGTGTCCTCTCTAGCCGGGTATCCTGGTGTAGCTTTGGGCTTTACACTCAAAAAAGAAACTAGTATTAAAAAAATATGCAATAGGTCAACTGTGGATTTAACAAGCTGCAGTAACATGAAGTAGTAAATAGTAATATATATGTATAGTATATGTATATTAGGGGTGGGAATCACCAGGTGCCTCACGATATTTTGAATACAATAATGATAGTATAAAAATATGGCGATTCTGCCATAATCGATATATTGCAATAAATTCAATCAATGATACCTTACAGTATCACTGAAGACATTTAGAATTTATTGACCTAAGTAAATCAGTTTAAATGAATTACAAAATACAGTTTATTTCACATAAATGACAGGAATTCATGTGAAAGTCATCCTCAAAATTATTCATCCCCTCCATTTAAAGAAAATGCTAAAATTACAATAGTTATCCAAATAAAAAGAAACTTAAAAAAGTAATAATAAAGAAAAATTGACAAAATCATACTTTAGTGAAAATAAAATTTTGATTTTGAATTATAGTTGAAAAGAAACATTTTTAAAAAACAAACAAACAAAACTGTCCCAGACACATAAGAGCACATTTCCCATGGACAGTGGACCAAAATACCTGTCATCAGGTGCAGACGTCTGATTGGACATTATAGAAAACATCTGATTGCAGTGATTGCTCAACAAAATTTTAGGTCAGGAGCCCCATCATGCTTGTTTACTTGTTTTATTTTTTGTTTGTTTGTAATATTCCTGTTGAACCATAACTTAAAATCACAATTTTCATAAAATATGAAACAGCTGACAGGCGGCAGCACGCAGTGATACGAACGGGGAAAAAAATAGTGCTGGATGATTGCGAGGTCCTAATTTTTTTGGATAGTGATTTTGAGACTAAGTACTATCAACCTTTCAAACCCATGTTGATTTGTGAAGCAAAACTATACTTTTGTGACTCTGAAACTAGCCGGAACTACTTTTTTCAAACCAAAAACCAGACAGAACTGAGCTCACGGGACCAAGTTGTGGACAGGTCACTGTTGATGCACTAAAGCTGCTGGTAAAGAAAATCATACAGCTTCATGTAAAAAAAAAAAAACCCTGAACTATCCTTTGTGTATGCAGTACAATCTCCCTGTGTCCTATCTATCCACAGCAAAACTATAAACATGATTTTTTAAAAAAAAAAAAACATCGATGTGAGTGTCCTCACCGGAAAATTATGTGTCAAAGAAACTTCAAATAAAAGCCATTTTCAAAATAAAAGTGGGTTTGAAATAGATTTTTGGTGGATTTTGGAAAGATATTACAGTCAAAAATACTTTTGATTGAGTCAATAATAGCTACTGATGGTTCTAACAGCTTCTGTCAGCTGAGGGCACGTTACCATGGTAACCAGTCAACATTTCATCCACATGTGCTGAAGTGGTAGAAAGGATGAATGAACATAAAACATACATCACACCTAGTAATGTGACACGTTTTGCTCACTCAAAGATTTATTGTCACTCCAGCTGAGCTACTGCAGTGTTTTGATGGTCATTGCACTGTGTAAGATTTATGCCACGTCATCGAGTTCCCGCAATTTTCCCATTCAGATAACACAGCGTTGCTGTGCAATAAATAGCATGTACTGTATGAATGGTATCTCTGTGCAGCTTGTTTCCTAAATGCCTATCTGTAAGGATGTGGTACACTCTTAAATCTGATTAAGGAGAAATAAATATGCCTGTGTATCGGCCAGAAAAATATGAAATATAGCAGTAATCCAAATTTAGGTTTTTCAAAAAGGACATAAAATGGGTCAAAGGGTGAATTCCAATTCCTGTCTTAACTAGGGAACGTGGTATATGGTTTCAAGGTATACCACGGTATAAAAACGTAGCGGTATGAACACCATTACATTTTCCATCATACTTTCATACCTTGACCGCGGTATGAACTTCATTCTGTCTCATAAAACGCAGGGAGAGAGTACAAGTCAGGTGTACGCCGCCTGTCCTGACGCACACTCCCAGTTAGTGGCGGTAAACTCGTGTAGTTTGCCAATGCCAACACCATGAAACATCAAAGGAAGAAGTACAGATGTTCTAATAAAGGGCATCGTTCAGCCAAAATAAGTTTTAATTCACGAGACACTTAAAAACAATATTAAAGAGCGCAGTCATGATACCACGGTATACCATGAAACCGTGATATTTTAGCTCAAGGATATCATACTGTCAGAATTTCATACCAGCCTAGTCTTTACCCTTAATAGGCTATATGCACGGCTCCACTACTTCCTGAACTTCAGACAGCACCTTTACTTCCTGTCTGTTATGACTGAACAAACTGATTAACTCAGGTGTGTCTGACTTCAGTAACTGGCCAAACACACCTGGAGTAATCAGTTTATCCAGTCACAACAGACAGGAAGCAAAGGTGCTGTCTGAAGTTCAGGAAGTAGTGGAGCCGTGCGTATAGCCCATTTAAAAAATGCTCACTCCCGCAAAGTGCAAGTGCTGTCCCAATTCTCAGAAAGTTCATTTGGGGCAAGTTTGAGGGCTGAATCGCCCTCAATACTGAGATTCTCCGACACCACCCTCGTGAGTAAGGGCTACCCAGAATGTAAGCGGCAAAGAAGGGGAGCTCCAAATGTAAGTATTTTCTTTTAATAATGGAGATATAAATATTACGAAAACCATTGTATTATCTTAGTTTAGGTCCATGTTATGGATTAGCTACCTCATTGTTGCATAACATTTATTTTTATTTTACAATCTTTTGTCAATAGCGGCCGGTGCGGTCAAGGCATGTAGCTGTTGTTCAATTTAGTTAACGTTACAAAATGGTCACTTTTCTCAGTGCTAATGTAGTATTGGTATGATAATGGTATAAGACAACTGTGCTAATGTCATCTCCCATAGCCACAGAGTTATATAACAACAGTTATAGCTGGTGTTTACCTTTCAATAAGCCGTAATATGCGGTGACAGCTGAATATGTCCGTGGTGTTATTTTTACAGACTGTTTGATAACTCTGACAGAGGGAATAATTGACAGATAGTCCACAACAATTTAAAAAACATTGACAAGATGAACCTATCAATGATAATCGTTTGTGGCTTATGATTAAATATGCAGGTTTAACAGTTCGAATTAATGTAAATAAAGTTAATGCTTCCTCCTCCTCCTTCTTCTTCTGAATTGACAGATTTAACGCCACTTTGGCGTAATGCTGCCCCCCACAGTTTGAAGACGTATCTGCATTTAAGGGGTGTCTCATTTCTAAGTCACAAAATAGCCCTTAACACTTTGTTTTGAGGGCTACTATGATTGAGGGTTGAGCTTGAGGGTTAAGATAGGAATTGGAATTGGCCCAAACTCTCTGGTCTAACATGCAGGGATTCATGTCCACTGAGAACAGTGACTAACAGGTGGCTCAAATGAAGACCCAACAGCCTCGTTCCTTTGCAGATAAGTACTGGAGGTTGGAGACATATGAGACAGATCTGAGGAAAATCCATGACTTGATGGGCGGTCACTGCTATGTGAGTATTTCTCAAAGTCATATAAAGGTGCCACACAGTAAAAATCCTGCCATGCTTTTGGATCTGTACATTTAGGTAGCAGGTGGGGCTTTTCCACCTGCAGAGGAGCTGTGTGAATTAAATCAAGCTGGGATAGACTTCTCAGTGATTGGTTGGAACAACTGCTGGATAGGATTTTTACTTTCTGGACTGGCGACCACCTCTGCTCAGAGTGGAGATTGAGATGGCCAAATGGATTAATGAGCAACTGCAGCGGCCCAGGTTCAGCCTGAGAGATCGGGTGAGGCGCTAACACATCCAGAGGTAGCTTTGCATGGAACTGCTGCTATCAAAATAATTCATCTGAGGTGGTTTGGATGTAAAATCCAGACAGCTCCTGGTCAGGTTTTCAGGGCACATTCTAGTCTGGTCTGGGAATGCCTTGGGCTCAACCAGGAGGAACTGGAGACTTGGAAAGTGTGGAAAAGTGTCTGGGTTTCTCTTTTGAACCTGTCGTCTCTGTGACTCTAAGGATGGATGGATTTCTCAAAGACTTTAATTAGAAGTCTCCAAGTTCTGGATTGAATTTGCACACAGCCAGAACCTGCTCAAGGCAAATATAGAAGCATATCACTAGTCTGATAATATAATTGCTTAAATAATATTTTGGCCAAATTGTGAGATCTGCTTTCCTAATATTGCTGATTCACTGTGTATCATCATTTCTGAAAACCCCAAAGTATGACTTAGACAACCTTGTTATGAGGCTAGCAATATTACAACAAGAGCATGTGTTGAAGAAACTATGGTCGGCACAGGAAACTCGGGGTAATTTTTATACTGGCCAGACCAACTATGTTTCCTCTATACTAAATTAAGAAACTTTCTGAAGAACATGGCAGCCAAAATAAGCTTAATAACAATTTGACAGAGCCAGAATTTAGATAGAAGAAACAGAATAAATGTATTTCCGTCAATTCATTTCAATAAGTATACACTGAGAAAAAAATGGGCAACTGGTGCTGTAACTGTAGCTCAAATTAACAATAGCATACATGCAAATGTCTTGTTTAAATCCAGACTTTTAACTTTTCTAAGTTAAAAAACAGACAATAAAGGTGCCATAACATCAAATTTCACTTTTCTGGGGTTTTGGGAGTATACAGTAATTAGATCTGTTGTGCACTGATGAGGCCTTGTGAATGACCAGAGTGAGTATCAAAGTCCCGGCTCATTGTCTGTCAGCTTTGTTTCATTGTTCAAAAACAGTTGAATCAGACAGCAGCTCATCATTCAATATAATTTTATTGTGCTATGTAAATAATTTAATCCAAATAGAGCACACTATCAACCAAACAGCTTCCTCCCCTCCCCTCTCCTTCCACTCCACTCGGCTGCCCCCCTCTCACAGCTGAGCTGATACCATGTGAGTGGAGCTAGCATGTTTGACTGCATTCAACAAGGATGAATTCAGGTTTGGATTTTTTAACAAATGAATTTAAAAGAAAACTTCTGCAGCAACACTGAGGGTGGCGACCACAACCTTGTCATTACCTGTAAGTTTATTTATTTTCTAAATACTGTCTTGTCTGATTATCATAGTTTACTGTCTGAAGTGCCCATGTTGCTAAGAGATAGCCTTTAGAAAGTCAGACCATGACCAAGTTTCTCATAACACAGTTATAGCCAAATAAGGTGTAGCCAATCAAAATGAAGTCAACTTGGTCTCCAGGTAAAGCTGCATTTCATTGCTGCATCCAACCCTTTTAGAGGGAGGTCTAGCATGCCAAACAAACGGCAACCTCCGGTGGTCAACTATGAGTCTACCCAGAAGAATTCATTTTTTTATAGTCCTCCCTTGATCCACTTGGGCCTGGCTGCAAAACAGTAGCCTGGTACACCAGCCTGACTAACGCCATGTATGAGATACACGGCAAGTCAGTCTGGATTCCCTCCATTGGAGACTGATTTCCAATGCGAGACGAGAGGCGGGACTAACAGGAGGAAAGTGAACATGAGAGAACCAATCAGAGGTGACTGTAGCTGGCATAGCTCGGCACTCTGTTGCTACGTTTCTATGGCAACGCCGGGAGTCAGCGTTTACACGTTGTTTTTCCCCTCTCTATTTAATGTAGTTTTCTTGTGTATGTTAACATAAAAAGTTTGGTTTTATTATTATAAATACTCTGTTACATGTCAGCATTGTTTATTGCTGAACTACTAATATGAGAAAGTGTTTGTGTCGCACATCATGTGACTATGACCCGGAAGCTGTTAGTTATGCACCATAACAGAGCAGAAACAGCGGTGGAGACGTCGGAGGAGTTTAACGCTCATCTGTTAATAATTCTACTGCTGTGCTGTGATTGGTCCGGTCAATTTTTTACCGGAGTGGAATCATTCTCCAATGGAGGGAGCCCAGACTGACTTGCCGTGTATCTCATACATGGCGTTAGTCAGGCTGGTGTACCAGGCTAGAAAACAGAGCAAATTCCCATAGACTCCCATGTTAAAAACATCAATTTCGCAGCAGGAATAAACAGGTTTACAGCCTGGTTCAAAAAATCCTTTTAGGTTTAATAGGTCAAGTTTACCTTCATGTCAACTGTGAGGGGGTGAATTTTTTTATAACTCATCCGTTTAGATGTTATTTAATCTTAAAATTACACATAATTAAGGGCGTGTCCTTTTGATTGACATGTGGCAGACCGGAAGCCCGCCCTGCCGACTGGTGGCTAACAGTTAGCTCCTTGTTTGCTCTCGGTAAGGTCTCAGTTTGTAGCAGAGTAGCACAATGGCGGTTTTTAGTCAGATAATAACAAGTCTAAGAATGTCTTATCTTTAGCCCGCCGCTTAGGGGGCTAATTTTCGTTAGCTCCTGTTAATCATTTGCCCCGTGGCTTCGAGCGGCCTTGCCTTTGCCCATTTGACTATTTTCCGGGAGTGATGACACACGTGACAGGGCAAGATGGCAATGGTGGGACACGCCCAACTGCCTTCACTTTTAGCTCTTCAGAAACCAACGAGTGACGTAGGGTTCGTCCCTCTCTATCAACGGTCTGTGGTGCCAAAACAATTCCCCGCTGTAAAAAGTGACGTTTTTTTTCTTCGGAGAATTAACTGCAGCAATATCAGCTACATAAACTAGTTTAAACTGCCCTGTCATCACTCCTTTAAAACATGAAGCAGATTAATACAGTGACAAAATCTATTTTAAGATAAGCCATAATAATTTCCTAAACCTAGCTAAGTAGTCATTAACCTAACTAAAGGAAGTGAAGTGAAATGCAACAAGTAGAAATGAATGAAAAGTTCTGAGTGGAACTTCTGAGTCCATGTAGTCTCCTAGACTCTTGTTACTGTTTTAATCCACTCCATTTAATATCACTTTAAATTATGATGTAATAGTGGGTTTCATGTGATGTTATATCCGCTTCATAATTGCATGTAACAGTTGTCGTTAGCGTAGCCCATCGTAGACCAGAGTGTGTGTGGTGAAAGTGTACCCCAAAGTGTTGCCACAGGGTGAACTAACAGGTGCTGCCAGAAACTGGACTTCTGCCCACCAGCTTGCTTTTAGCATGGTTTTAATGGTTTTTGTGTGGTTTTTAACTTGTTTTTTTTTTTATCTCCAAGCTAGTGGGAGCTTTTAATAAACTGATGGGCAGCACCTGGAGAGAAGGACTCCTCCCCTGGCTTAATTGGCAACAGCAGGATTAAAGCTGGTGTGCAGACAACAGAGGGAGACAACAGCGACCAGTCAAGAGGACTGGGCGCAGGAGGTGCAGCCGGTTGGGTGCTGGATCACCAGGCTGGGGGCTCAGGAGATGGTGGTGGCAGAGAGGTGGCTTGGGAGCAGGAGGGTGGTGCGGACTGGGAACAGGCCTACAGCCAGAGGTACGGCCACCGAGAGGAGCGGCTGCCCGGGCCAGCGACGTGGCTGTGGCATCCCGGGAAAGCCAATGGCAAGAAGTGTGGCCACTGGGAGGAGCAGCCACCATGGACTGGTACGGAGCCATGGCCCAAGAAGACGCCAGCCACTGCAAGCCCTTTTAGTCTTTTTTATTAGCTTATTACTTTGGACATTTTTACTTATTTTATCACTTTTATTCATTTGAACTTTTACGTATTACTTTAGTACTTTTGTTTATTTCATTTCTTTAATTAAAGGAATAGTACACCCACAGAATGATGTGCCTTCATTTTCTACTCACCCTCATGCTGAGCAAGACTCTGGAGCACTTTTTTAATATCTCAAATGCAGCCGGAGATCGTGAGGCTTTCCTTTATCTCTCAACTTTCATATAATGGAGGTCACAGGCGCTCAACACAAAAAGGTCCATAAAAGTCCACAAAGATTTGGCAATTTTGCTCTATACAGCTCGTCCAATGTGATCCGATGTCCTGAGTGAGTAGTGTCCAAAATTTACTCAAAACAATATCAATTAGTATATTTTTATAACCTAAACAGTACTACATCTTACTTTCGTGATGCGCGCGCATGTGAGTTCACGACACTATGGAAGCCGCTGTGTTCAGCGCCTACTCTCCCGAAAATGCAAGCGTAGAAGAAGAAATTCGCTGTTTACATTGTGCTAAAAGCGCCAGAGCTGCAGACAAACGGGACAAACACAAGAGGGGCTGGCTATTGATTTGAAAGAAAAAGAGAAAAAGAGAGAGAAAGAACGCGCGATCTCGTCTGCCACTGCTTCCGTAGTGTCGTGAACTCACATGCAACACTACCAATAGCATCTTCCCATTCACGGGTGTGTGTTCTCATTCTCTGAACATATTCCGGCGAGACTCCCCCTCGACCCTGAACACACGAGTTAGCGAACGCACCCTCTGCTGGTCAGAGTTAGTAACTGCATACTGTTAAATGACTAAATTTTTCAAACAGTAAACCAACCTTTTGTTATTGGGAAACACAGAAAATTTTTACCACACTGAACATAAACTGTACTAAATACAAATGATGTAGGTATATATCAACCCACTGATGGCTGTGTATGCCACATTAGCATGGGTTTCATTAATTTAGAAATTAATGTGCAGTTAGTGCCATGGAAATATATGGTCTGACGTTGTTTGGTCTATTGTTCACATTCAAACTTACCATATCCCGTCTCTTCAAGACTTCTGTCCCGCTTCTGTGACGTCACAGTTGGATTAAATGTGACATGACCGTTTAGACTGCAGCAGCTTCGACACAGAACTAGGGATGTGATGATATGAAAATTTCATATCACGGTTATTGTGACCAAAATGATCTCGGTTATCATTATTATCGCGGTATTTTTGAAATACCCCACCAGCATCTTTAAAAATATCCAAAATGGGTCTAGACGTCTACTTTGTTCTTTTTAAAGGGGGAAAACCTCCACAGCGCTGTCCATGTGGGTGCCTTTGTTGCTTTCCACCATGTTTTCATAAATTAAATATTGCAAACCGGGACTGTTGATGCGTTTCCTGGCTATACGTAAGTAGCATCATAGTGAGGTTTTCAAAGTGCAGGAATCAGTCACGGTTTTAGCGATAATTAAAATTTGAAACGGTATTACTAATCGTTGAGAATTTTATCACGATTAGCCATTTTATCTGTAATCGTTACATCCCTACACAGAACCGGATGTGTATCCGATTTTGGACCACAAATGAGTGTGACCTGAAGGTGTCGAAAAAAAGTCAGATTTATTGTGACCTGTGTTGTTCATACTGTCAGAAACAAATGGGATATGGATCACATTTAGTGGGGAAAAAAATGGATTCAGGCCACTTGTGTGAATGTAGCCAAAAACACCAAAATGCATTCTTACAGGAGTGGAAACAATGAAGGATGAGTCATTTGAGGTATTTTTCCTAACTGCTTTCACCCTTTCACACACGAAGAAGCTTTAGACCTCCAAGACGTCCATGATCTCATTTGTTGGGACCAGATAGCTTGAGCTGATGGGAAACTGAGCTAAAAAGAAATTCTTCAATTTAAAGCTGAAATCTTTGATGGATACCGTGTAAAGATCTGTGTATAGCTTAACTTTTAAAAAGATATCTAACGTGTGACCACGTATAAAACTAGGAACATTTTTCTGTTTGTTTGACCACCACTTAGTTAACCACAAGTAGAAGTGAATCTGCAAAAATCCTGACTAAAACCTGGAAACAGTCCTTTACTTATGAGGTCTAATACATTCTAGGATGTCCTGTAGAATATCCGTACTTTACACCTAAAATGACACAAAAAGTGAGAGGTTACCAAAGTCATGACATTTAGCCTCCAGGGATAAAAATGACAACATTTTCTGGCATCATCTCCCAAACATACTGAAATACCTGAAACCTTTACTGTGCTAGTGGCTATGGAGGAAGGCTGAGAGGATCAGTAGAGCTGTCAAGACCTATCCTCAACATGAATGCCTGTACATACCAATCCTCCCAGCAGTTGTTGAGATATTTTAGACAAAAAAAAAAAAAACAACTTATGGGCTGAGACAGACATGGCCCAAGCAATGCCAATAAGATAGTGCCATAACATGAGCAGGCAAGTCTCCAAATATCAACACAACCATCTTTTCAGCTTAAAAAAATAACCCCAAATTTTGAAAAAAGTATGTTAGGTTTCAAGAGATAGAGGAATTATTTCAGTAAGGCAATCCAGATATGTTAAAGGAGGATCTTGATCTTTTCTTAGTTTTGATTGGTTTATGCTTTAAAGGCACTATACCTGATTTTATTGTAATCTCGCTATGAAAAATGCTTTCTACATGGTCTATTATGTTAAAGAAACTTTTTCCCCCACCCATTGACCCTTTGTTATTTTTAAATGTCATCATAGCTTTGTAATGAAGCCTGCGTGGTAGTTATCCTTTAATTATGCTAATGGTGAGTAGTTACTTTTGAGTTGTCCTTGAAGGCAGCACAGCTGCGTGTGTCTCACCTTAAGTTTCGTTTTACTGTACTCAGTAACGACTCGAGGCCATTTTAAGTCTCCTTCTTCTGCTGGTTTAGTGTTCATGGACGTCGTGAGGCCTGTTATAGTTTAAAGCCAGAGTTAGTAATCCTGCTCAAACACTTTTTGTTACACTGGGTGAAATGGTCCTTCCATCCTGACAGTATCAGTACATCATGTATTCATAAGGAAGGAAAAAAAGTCAGACCTCTGTGAGAGCTGCAGGTCTGTAAAAACTCTGACCAACCCCTGCCATTCGCACCAAAAGGCAGGAATTGGTGATTTGCAACTTATAGAACAAATTGATGCCTTTATTTCTCTTCTCTGTCCCTCCCCTCTCTCCGTCCACCACGTAGCCCCACTGTGAGCCGCTCTCTATAAACAGATATACACTGCCCGGCCCAAAAAAAAGTTGCCAACTAAAAAGGTCAAGCATTTAACATTTGGTTGGACCGCCTTTAGCTTTGATTGCGGCAGCATTCGCTGTGTTTCCAGAAGCTTCTGCAATGTCACCAGATTTATTTGCATCCTGTTGCATCAATTTTTCACCAAGATCTTGATGATGATGTAGAGTCTGACCACAGCACATCCCAAAGATTCTCAGTGGGGTTCAGGTCTGGACTCTGGTGGCCAATCCATGTGTGAAAATAATGTCTGATGATCCCTGAACCATCTTTCACAATCTGAGCCCGATAAATTCTGGCACGGTCATCTTGGAGTATGGCCGTGCCATCAGGAAAGAAACATCCATTGATGGAATAACCTGGTCATTCAGTATATTCCAGCTGACCTCATTATCTGAGCTCATACTGTTGCTGAACCTGGACCTGAGCAACTGCAGCAACCCCAGATCATCACACTGCCCCCACAGGCTCATACAGTAGCACTAGGCATGATGCTGCATCACTTCATCTGCCTTTCCGGCCACATTTCTTCCTGGAAGACGATGGTCCACTATCCTTCCAGTTTTAATAATGTGTTGGACTGTTCTGAACCCAGTTTTATTAGTTTCTGCATCTCCTTAGATGTTTTCACCTCTTGATGCCAATGATTTGACCCTTCTCAGACAGACTAACATCTTTTCCAAGACCACGGATGTGTCTTTCCACATGGTTGTTTAGGAAATGAGAAGCAAGTCAATGCACCAGTTGGGGTTAAATAACTTGTTGCCAGCTGAAAGATAATCGCCCATGCAGTAATTATCCAATAGGAGGCTCGTACCTACTTGCTTAGTTAAATCCAGGTGGCGACTTTTTTTTTTTTCGCCAGGCAGTGTAGCCAACGGACTGCTAACTGCTGCTGCACCAAAAAACCAAACCATACCAAAACAACAGATAAGGATTAATTCTCAGAGGCGTTGACGTTTGCAGTGTGGACTTTTTACACTGCAGAAGGAGTTGGAAGTGAGTGGATCAAAGTTTTTTAAAACGTGGTGTGTCAGCTGTTTACTATCAAGCTAAGGAGCTATCCACTCGGCTGTTATCGTTAACCTGCTCGTTAAACATCAGCGCACACATCCCCGTGTTCTGAAAGCGTGGTTTCGGGCGGTGTGTATTTTAAACTGTCACTTTCTCAAACTGTTTTTCCAACATTGCCAACCCTAGCTTTAATGTTTGCTTGGAGCACCATGCACTACAGCAAATCCCAGCAGCTGGATAAGTTTTTCATCCCGATGCGGGACAGTGTTTTTAATACTGATATATCACAACATGAAATATTGCAATTTTCTGTGTATCAATATTTTGTCACAACCTTTATAACATAACACATAATTGTGCATCTGTGCACATCTTTAGTTACGGTAAGCTAACAGTTGATGACAGAAATAGCTTGTTATGCTATCATTGCAGGGGGGATTTAAGAGACAAAAATGTCATTTAAATTATTTGCAGCCATTTGTTGCAACCAAAAGAGTGAATTCAAAGATGCAAGTTTCCTTGTGCATGAGTATGAGATGTGCTTGTTATTTCATGCATGTTGCGTGGAAGGAGAGTATAAGGGAAAGTAGGAGTGTTTCTCACTGGGAAACACAGGAGCGGGGCTTACTGTTCAAACTAAACTGTTCTCCTCACTCATGGTTCAAAAATGTGCAAATTCGGGTATAGCGCCTTTAATTTAGGATCGTAGACTTGAAACCAGCTGGCAAAGTTGCAGGGAACTCTTCCAGTTCTCTCACTGGACATTCTAGACATGCATAAAAATATGCATCCTATGAGGTCATACACCAGGAATAGATCTGTTTTAGGGGGTTACAGGTCAAAACAAAATTGAGAATCATGGTTGTGAAAAAAAAAATCCAATCCTCCCCCTCCCAGTAGTAAAAGCCACCACTGTGTGTCAGTCATGGTGGTATTTAGGTGCTTATAATGTCATTACCAAGGTAAATGAGGGGCCTCGGCATTCTTCAGCACACTAGCATTCCCCAGACACATTCACACAGAACAAATGGTACAGAGAGACATTTCCATCCTCCTGTCATGTGCTCTTCATTTCCATCATGCCATGTGTGATACAGACCCTCCCTCTGCATCCTCTCAGCTGCTTTGTGTTTCTTTGTCTCAAGTGTGAAGCTACTTAAAAGTGCTTTCACCCATGTACGCTGACACAGACTGGTTCTCCTGCCCATCGTGTCATATGCTGTGGTGGCAAAAGGTCAGCTGGCTGTCTGTCCATCTGCCTGACATCATAGGGAGCTTGCTGCAGTTTGCATTGTCAGGGTTTTCCTGCAGAAAGGAATCTAACCAGAGGGCTGAGCTCATGCTTGTCTCAGTGTTTCTTGCTGGACTCTGAGCCTCTCCTTGATCTAAACTTAGGGGCTGATGTGCAAGAAGATCTAAAGGCTTGTCCCGGAATACTAGTCGTTGACACTTCACCTCTGACTTCTTGTCACAAACGGAAATACCAAAGGGTCACCTGCTGTGGTCCTGTCTGCCTGCATGTCACCTGCATGATTACATGATGGATGCCAATGAAAAGATGAATATTTTTAGGTCATTGAACCAAGGTTGACGCTGCCATTGCATGCATGACTGAATTATTCCATTCAGGCTGTAGAGGTAGCGTGCTTGTTGGGAAAGACGGGGTTAATTATTCCATAACATAGCGTGTACACTACACCTGCCTCTCCCTTCTTTGTCAGATTAAATCCTAATTTTCTTTAGTGTTTTGGCTAAAGCTGCAGTATTGTCAAAACAAGAGCAAATGTTTGCACATCAAGACATCATTTAAGTGTTGATATCACAGACCATTGAGAGGGACGAACCCTCCGCTCGGTCACCCGTTGGTTTCTGAAGAGCTAAAAGTGAAGCCAGTTGGGCGTGTCCCACCGTCGCCATCTTGCCGTGTCACGTGTGTCGTCACTCCCGGAAAATACTAAAAGGGGCACAGTGCGGCCGCAGGGCAAATGATTGACAGCTGACGTACTCTGGGCTAAACGCTAACCGAGCTAACTCGAAACTAACAGGAGCTAATGAAGATAAGCCCCCGTAGCGGCGGGGTAAAGGTAAGACACACTTAGACTTGCTATTCGCTGACTAAAAACTGCCGTTGTCTGTTCTGCTACAAACTGAGACCTTACTGAGAGCAAACAAGGAGCTAACTAGGAGCCACCGGTCGGCAGGCCGGGCTTCCATTAATTCAAGTCAGGTGTGTTGTAGCAGGGAAACAACAAAACCCAGCAGGATAACGACCGTCCAGGACCATAGCTTGTCACCAGTGATGTAAACCGAGTCTATTGATGGGTTTCTGAGCAACGTCACAGATAGGATGCGCGCGCAACCAGGGGGCAAAAAACACAGGAAAAGCATTAAAGGAGCTGTATCATGCTTTTCAAATGTTCCAAAAGTCAAATATAGGCATTTATAAGCTAGATATGTTCCCATCGTTACTATAGAAACTAATTTGGTGTTAAATATTAGTTTTTCGATGCATCTAATTTCCAACACGGAAGTAAGATGGCTGACTGTCCTGAACCGCGGAGCTCTCGACCAATTGCAGCATGTTTTACGCCCATTTCATGACGTCGCCCCGGAAGAGACACTTATTCTGAAGGGTCACAGAATTGTCTGTAACACCGGCACCGGCAGCTCTCATGTGGATGTTAGTAGTAAACATTGATGGATAATTACTTCGATCGACGGGATAAAACAGAGCAGCCTGTTATGGAGCTGTATGCGCTCGACCCAGAGTCTGATATGGAGTTTGAAGTACACGCAGTACCACAGAAGTACCACAGAGACCCCTGACAAGCAAGTAATTTAGCGAACAAATCATAGGCTAACAGTTAGCGCTGAGCTAAGCAGCACTCACATGGATCTTGTAAACATTGATGGATAATTGGACTCCGATCGACGGGATCAAACAGAGCAGCCTGTTATGGAGTTGTATGCGCTCGACCCAGAGTCTGATATGGAGTTTGAAGTACACGCAGTACCACAGAAGTACCACAGAGACCCCTGACAAGTAAGTAAATTAGCGAACAAATCATAGCCTAACAGTTAGCATTGAGCTGAGAGATGTGTTGACTCACCAGTGTTGTTGTCTGTCCATGCGCGTTTTTATAGCAGGAACTGCGTCAGGTTTCAGAAGTAATCCCAGAGAAAAAAAAACACTTTACTGCCAGAGATTCATGAAGTTGTCAGGAGTGAAGTTCACACACGAAGTTGAGTTTTTTTCCCTGCTCCTGAAGTTAAAATCTTACCACTTCTGGCAAGTCGATTCATCCAGTACAACAAATACACTCCCACGCTGAACATAACCACGCTGAACATAACTGCATTTTCCCCAACTTGCTGTCCTCTAGAGCTTAAAAAAAGAGAAAAAAAAAGGAAGAAAATTCTCCTGAACTCTGGAGCAAACGTCTGTTAGCTGATGGCTGCTTGTCTCTGAGGAAATCTTCCTGCAGGTCTTAGTTTCTTCCTCAGAGAGTGTGTATATGATTCTCTGAGTTTCTGTTCAACAGAGGGCGTCTTGCTACGATACTGAGCGTGCGCATTTGGACTTTCGTGATTGGTGCCACGTTCATACGTAACGCGGTGGGTAGTCAGCCGTTTGCAGGGAGGTAGCGCTTGGTTTAAATATTCATGTAGATTACTCAAATATGCATGAATGAAGAAAAATAACGATTTAAATCATTTCTTGATGAGGAAATAACACACTGACATGCTGAAAAGCTCTTAAAAGTCCATTTTTCATGATAGGGCTCCTTTAAGAACTATGTGAAGTTGTGTGTTTTATGTAGAAGACTCGACTTTTAATGCAGATGAGGTCAAAATATGACGTAAAAGGGTTGGGGAAATATAATGTTTGAGTCCTGGTATTTGTTTGGTTGCAAAAATCAAAACATAAATGCATGTAAACAGTTGAAAATGGCAGTAGGCGTGACTGATCTTCAGAAAACCCTCTCAGATAACTTATTCAGGTTCAGACTACATGATTTATTTAGTCTTTCAACATGGTCACCATGTCAGATTAAACCACCGTGGTGGCAGAAATGATTCCTGTGTTCTAGTCAGGAGACTGGTACTAATGCATCACTGCCACGATCGGCTGCATCACAACTGTAAACTGTAAACACTTAAGCTGTGTGTGACAGCCGTCCTCTGCTCACACACGGAAAATAAAAAAAAAAGAATAAACTGATTGTGGAGCCGTTTACGAACGTTCACGTGGCATAACAACGCATCCCGGAGATTTAGTACGAAGTACAGGGGTCGTAAATCAGATGGCGTTTGAGTTTATACCGTTAGCTTGTTAGCAGTTAGCTAGTCTGTCGACTGTCCACCACGATCTCATACACAATAAAGCAGAACGTTACACAAGCAGCGAAACTTACCGACAGCAATGCGGGTGAGTACCTAACAGCTGGAATCAGCTCCTTTCCAAACGTAGTGATGATGTTGTCTTTGCCTGGTTTAATCCCAAACTAGTGAAAGTTGCTCCTGTGTGGAGGTGGTGAAGACACCGGAGCTGAACCTGCTGTAGACAGCAGACTGGGGGCTATTTTGGTTTTAACAAAGAGTCTAAACGAAAGTTTAAGCCGCTTTCTATCTCAGGTTTTTCAGGCAAATTTCAAATGAGGTCCAACACGAATAATATCCATGTTTTAACAAGAAAAATGCCGTTTCCGGGTGATGACTCCTTTGCCAAGCTAGTGTGATGGTAATAGAAATATAACACAGCAACGCTGCGTCGGTATTTTTTTTTTGTCATCAAAATACAGATTTATTCAATATAATTTAAAACACAACGATCTCTGTTTGTTTCGTTAGGTAACTTTACATTTTTATGAATGATATGAGTGCATGTTTGGCCGTAGACTGCAATACAAAACAGGCTTTTTGCCCCCTGGTTGCGCAACTGCAATGTTTGTAAACAGGAAACCCATCTACAGATCTGGGCATGAAAAAGTTCCCCTTCAGCCGACTGCCAGCCACTTACCAGCCACTTGTCTGCTAATTCAATCGCACAGAGAAACACCTGTGTGCCCAGGGGAAACGATTTCAGAGCATAAACGAATGCCCGGAACAAAGATGTTTCCACACGCAAAGATTGGACACCGTACGTGATGCCATATTTGCGGGACAAGTCGTTCAGCCAGTGATAGTGCAGTAATGGTGCACTATCACTGCACCACTTATGGCAGAAAAGATAACACAGGTGTACCTGTTAAAAAAACACTTTTTTCTTCTGTTTTTTTTCTTGTTTTTTAAAAAAGTTGATAACTAAATAACAGCTGTAAAATCATTTTCTTGTGCTTTAGACTTTTTTATTTCTCAATCTGTGTACTTGTGTGTACATGCGTGCTTGTGGACTCATGAAACATCATCACCTGTGGTCCAAGTCATGTTTCATTTTAAAGTTCGCTTCTCAGCAAATACACTGGCAATCTCTGGATGAGAGCTTCTTCCGCTTATTTTACCGAGCATGCATCAGAGGAGACTCGTGCATACTCGGCCAGATATAAATCCCAGCATGCACCTCGCACACACGCAGCATTTGGCAGCTTCCTCCTCCGTATGGTACAGGGCAGCCACAACAGTGTATCATTTCTATTCTTTACTGTTGTCCACTCGGACAGGCTTACATATTGGAAATAAATATAATTTACACGTTGGAAACAAAAAACATCCTCTCAGTATAATTATTTTGCAGCACTTAGTTACCTCCGCGAAGGAGGTAATGTTTTTGGTAGCGCTGGTTTGTCCGTCCGTCTGTCCATCTGTCTGTCAGCAATTTAACGGAAAAAGTACTGGACGGATTGATCTGAAATTTTCCCCAGCTGTGTGCCTCAGCCGAAGGACGAGCCCATTAAATTTTGGTGGTGATCCGGATCACCTTTTGGATCCAGGAATGTTTTGAAGGATTCTTTATCATTATGAGATCGGCCATGTTGGAAAGGCTGTTGATGAGGTGTGAGTGCCCCCTTGTGGCAGATGTGTGCAGCTGCGGGACTGAGCACATGATCAACAGGATGCAGAAATGAAACTTATGAGCAGCAGTGAGCATGAGGAGAGAAGACTGTTGGACAGACTTCTAGCCAGTTGAAGATGGTGAACTGTGTGTGTCTGAAGAACTGTAAGTAACTACTAGTAGCTACAGTATTTCTGCCTGAACAGGATGTTTATTTAGCCTTTAATGTTGTTTAGCTGATTTGCTTATTTTGAAGTGTTCCTCCATTCACCATGTGCCTTTTTATGCTATTAAGCTAGCTGACCTGTTACATGCCAGTTACTGTAACTGTTAGCCTTGAACACATATGCATTTTTAGTCCTAACTGTAAGGGATTTAAAAGTAATAATTGATACCTTGAACGTGTTTATTTGCCAAACGAATGTTCCTCATGGCTTTTTATTTCTGTATTTATAGACAACACTCACTTCCATCCAGGCATTCACCTTAACTAGCCTGGAATTCCTCACCTGTAAGCCTGTAGTTTGTTGCATCACTGTGCTGTCGTGATTAAGAGTGACCAGTAAAGACAGTTAACTGTACACACGAGTCCTGTATATTCCGACTGACACCCCATGTGAACACCAAACCTCCTTACCAACGCCTAAACAGTCTTACATGAACATCACCATAAATGGCCAAGTTTTTGGAATTTTTCCATATAACTCCATACAAATGGCCTGAGTGTTTGGTAAAAATATTACAAGAAAGTCTCTCAATGAGTTCTATAATGTTTCGAAAGTTGATCCGGATCCAGAGAAAATTACAGATACTATGATCCAGAACACACAAAAATAAGGGAGTCAAGCTGATTGGCGGAGGTCTGCGCTCTCCAAGTGCTTTTCTAGTTTTCATTGTTTTTATTTGTATTAGTACAATTAATACATTTCCACAACAATAAATAGCTAACAGCTGTGGAATAATATAATATTTTTATGTTGACGGGCAGCTATTGCTCTACTGCGCACTGCAAATGGTGATGTCACAGTTTTGTGTTGTCCCCGTCCATCAAGTATGCGGAGTCCGCAGTACAGGTATGCAGTACGCAAACTAGGAATTGAGAAATGGCCATTGACTCTAAAATGACACCCTAGAACTAGCTAGTGCTAGCTAGAAGTGCTAGTTCTTAATAGTTTAAATGGGATAGGTGGGACTGACAGTGATGATGCTGCTAATAGAGAAGACAGCTCTCGCAGATGTTTTCTGTGATGGAAAATGATAAGGACAACTCAGGAGTCGCTGAATACTGGTACAAAAATGTCTCAGCTATCCGTACTCTACGCTGAAATGTTTGATGGTTTTTGGCCTTACGCTAAATTCTGTAGCTAAACAGCACAGGGCAACGAGACTACATAAAAAAAGGTATTGTCAAAACAATTTGTTACGAACGTGTTGTTAAAAATGAGTAAAAACATCTTAACGTAAAGTTTATGTTAATGCAAAATAATTCTGGTACATATTTTAATAATCAAGTGATATTGCTGTACAACACAGTCACAAACTCAAAGGATATTTTTGACAACAGTAATGATGGTAAAATTTCTGGGCTTGCTGGGCTTCAAGTTTTAGAAGTTAAATGTATAATTTTGAACTCTGTATGCTACCAGAAGCTGGAAGTTTTGTGGTTTTTTATGCCAAATGTTAGTTTGCTTCAAAGTACTGCTGCTCTTTTTGTGAGATGCCATGCACAATCATGCAGGCATTGTTAAGATTTGTTGGGAATTGTCCATTATGCCTTCCAAGTCAAGTTTGATCCAGCTGTTAGGATGCCCTCACACAAAGCTATGTGGTAGGTTCCTCCTCTGCCTGACTCACCGGGTCTGGTATGTGATAATGGAGCAGTGAACATGCTGTTATTTGCCTCACTCACCGATACTTGGAATTTCTGGTGGTCAAACCAAAGTGGAGACTGGCACAGTATTTAAAGCCTACACTGCAGTAATTAACTCCCTCTGCTCTTTGGTATATCTGGAATATCACGTTACAAGTGATGTTTAGTCACCAGCTTGGACTTAAGATTTTACGTAACTGTCATGATTCACTTTGCGTCATAAAGCATGAAACATGTTGTTGCTCAGTCTTATAGTGGTTGTCTGTGTGTGTACATGATGGTTATCTAAATGTGTTGTGGTCAGCCATGTTTATATCCATGTTAATCCATCGAAGCCCTTATTTTTGCCGTGCCATCATCTCTAGCCCTTTGAGACTGGCCCAAAGGCAGAGCTAGATTAAGCTGATCAAAAAGAAAAAATAAGAGTTTATTTTGAATGCAGAGGTAAAATGGCATGCATAGATTAGACACCCTTTATAAAACTTTCCTCCACTGTGAATCTTTAACTGAGCAAAAGATGAACTGATCAAAGCATAGCATGCCACTTTAATCAACATCAGAGTTTCAGTTTGTTTCATTTTAAAGGGACTAGAGGCAGGAATGAAAAAACAAACAAACATGCATGTCCATTTTTTTTAATGGGTGATGAAGCGCAAAATACCAAAAAGACTCCCCCCGCAGTCCCCTGAGTTGGACAAGTGGGCAGAGGTGTTTTCTAAACGACCCAGTCATTCTCTGAATCTGGCAGCCCTTAGCTTAGATTAGCATAGTTGCTGTAATCTGGTGTTTCCAACTAGCACCACGTGGCAAAAGCGAACTAATTAACTCAAGATTTTTTCCAATTATGTTTCGTGACCCACACATTCTGATCGAGTACAAACAAGACGCCAATTTCACATCAAAGGACTGACTAGGCAATAGCAATAGGGGAACTATATGCCGCGGAAGTACAGGTCAATCATAGGCAAAACACCATGTATACTAGCAAAGGAAGCACTCATGCGCAGCATCCGGTGGCTACCCTGTTTATGTAAGTTGGGGATGTTATCACGTAAACTCGCAACTCGACCCGTGTCTGGTGTTCCTACTGTATGCTGATCAGATCCGAGCTGTTTGAAGGCGATTTTAAACCGCATAGCTCACCAAGTCGTTTGACACAGGTCGAAGCAGGTCTGTGAGCCTTTCCCACTGTCACCAAAAGCCGATTGTACAAGAGTTTAAATGGTATAAATCCTCCTTCAACTTGCTGTGATCCAGCCTCACCCTAACAAACTTTTCTGAGAAGTTGGATCAAGTATGCCCCAGGATCCTTAGTTGTTTTTTTCTTGTTATCTTAAAAAACTTTTGAGTTTCTCAAGCTCAGAAGACCAGAGGAGATAGTAACTACGGTTATATTCGGGGTTTTATTAAGATGTACAGATGAATGTGGAGGCTGACCAGCACACAAATTCTAACCTGCAGCTCCCCATTTTAAAAATGTGCCACAGTTTTGGCATTAACCGACATTCATGAGGGAGAGAACAAAAGGGGCCCCGCTTTTTATCTTCGCGATGAAAAAACCCATAGACTTCAATGTTTTTTCAGCAAATTAGTGTCCTTCAAAAACCCAAAAATGCTTAACACATCCAATGAAGTAAACAATCTTTTTTTTCTTCTTTCATGTGAGGTTATTTGAGCGTGAAAGGGCCTCAAATTTTGTAATTTTGGTTCAAGCATTTTGATTAGTCAGATCACATGCTAATTATTTAGGTCAGTCTTTTGCAAGAGAATTTAGTTTCCTCTCTGTAATGCACTGCCATTCCAGTTCAAACTGGAATTTTTCCCACATTTTTTTGCATTTTATCTTGAAACGACTTCTCATTGAGCTTTTTAATTGTGGTTGCTTTAATCTATGTTTAGGCTTGCTGTGCATACCTAATAATGGCCTGCCACCTACAGAATATTTTTTTTTACCTATTCTTACCCACTTTTCAGTTTTAGGCAGTGGGAACAATGTGTGTTCAAAATGGAGCTTAGAGGGTTCAGATTTTGAAACTCAATAATTTTTTGGTATTGATGGTTAGGCCAGAAGTCTGTGATGACAGCCATGAAAGAAAATGGCAACTTTTCATTTTTAGATAATATTTACAGGCCATTAGCTGACATTGGCCAGTCTGTGCCCTTAAGAAGCTTAACGTAACTTTTTTTAGGGAGCTATGACACCTCCCGTCCACTGCTTCCGCTCCGCCCCACTCCGATCCGCTGCGCTCTAATCCGTCTTCTCCGGCGGGCTGCAAAAACCCTCGCACACATACTCCGCCTCACTCCGCCAGCACCCTCTCCGTTCAGTCACAAAGCAGGCAAAGGAGCATGCGCGAGAAGCAAAATCTTTTGGCCTTCAACTTCTAAAATGAGTGTTTACAAGTGACAGTTTTTGTAGTTTTGACAGGATCTGACGTGCGGCGACCTACTTTGTAGGGAGTATGTATACGGCACATTGAACTACACACATTGCCCAATTTGCCCATTCTCATGTCACACAAGACGCAATATTATCTCATAAAGTTTTTATTGAGATGCTACAATATGCCCAATAAGTTTTATACACAGCAATCAATTTCTTCTGTGGTGGATGTAAAAAAAAACTTTATAAACCGGATGTTTCATGTTTGCAACTTCCTCCAAACGGAGCGGAGCGGAGCAGAAAATAGAGTTGATCCGTATTTTTGGCGGAGGCCGACGGACCCGAGCGGACGTGTCGGAGCGGAGCGCTAGCGGAGAAGTGGACTGCTGCTCATTGATTAAAATAGCAACGGATTTGCTGCGTCGTGCGGACCGGAGCGGAGGCAGTGGACGGAGGGGGTGAGGGTTAAAAGTGAACATAATGCTGTTGCATAGAGGTGTAAAATTATAGAAGTATATTTATTATTAGATGTTGGACTTTTTTGAAAATGAGAATTAAATGTTTATGTGTGACAATTTATTATTCTGGTGAGAGCTGCCCATCAAACGTCTCTCATCTCAGCTTTGCTCTTGTAAAAGATTAAAGATTATCTGTCTGATTGTGCAACAACTGCACATTCTGACCTGGGGCTGAACTTTCTGGGACGTCCACTCCTGGGAAGATTGGCAGCTGTCTTGAATGTTTTCCGCTTGTGAATAATCTTTCTCTTTGTAGAATGATGAACTCCAGATAGTATAGAAATGACCTGATAACCCTTTCCAGGTTGATGAGCAGCAAGAGTGCCTTCTCTAAGATCTTCACTGGCATCTTTCCTCCTGGGCATTGTGTTAACACAAACACAAATGCTGCACAGCAACAAACTGACAAAACTTCAGCTGGAAACACTGATATGATCAATTATTCAAGTGTGTTTGATTTGCAGCACCCTCCTCATTCCTACAGAAGCAGGAGGGATTGAATAAGTTTTGGTGTAATCTTTGTACAATAAATAAATAAGCAGTGTCAAATGGCATGTGTTGTAGTTCATCTGATGTTGTATTTACTTAAGACCTGGTGAATTGGAGGATTTTTCCAAAATTTGTCTAAATATGTGAAACTTCATCAATTTGGGAATCAAACAGTTGGGACTATTTTTCTGCATTTACCTCTTTGATGCCTGTGGTTGCAAATTTAGGAAAACCTCCTCTGGCCTTCATTTAATTTATTTTTTTTTTAAGTTTATGTAATCTTTTTATTTGCTTATGTATTTATTTCTATGACTTACAGTATATACAGTATTATCGATCTCTATTGTCAATTGATTTGAACTGTTCTGCTTGTCCAATTCAGGGTTGCTGATGTCTTTCCCAGCAATTATCAGGCGAGGGACAGGTCACCAGTCTGTCACAGCCAACAGAGTGAGACAGAAAACCATTCACGCTCACTCCTAGGGGCAATATAGAGTAACCATAGTGTGGCAACAGTACGCAACGGAGGGCCCGGGCGGGCTTTGAACCCCAGACTCCGGGGTGAAAGTCATGCACGCTGACCATTCAGCCAAAGGGACATCCCTGTGGCCAAGTAGCCAGGGCACATGATCAGTCGGAGGCAAAGTGACAGGACCACACTGTCACAATAGCATGCATGTCTGTGGATGGTGGGAGGAAGATAGAGTACCTGGAGAGAACCACAGGGAGAACATCCAAACTCCAAACAGGAAGGCCACTGCTGGAACTGTTTGAAACCCACCCAGCCAAGGCTCAAACTAGCGACCTTACTCTGAGGTTGCGTGATTTCTGAGTGAATTCTAATTAATTCCAGTCTTAATAGTACACCCATGGAATGATGTGCATTTATTTTCTACTCACCCTCATGTTGAGACTCTGGAGCACTTTTTTAATATCTCAAATGCAGCCGGAGATCGGACAGGTTTTCGTTTTCCCCCAGCTTTCATATAATGGAGTTCACCGGCGACTGAACCAAAAAGATCCATAAAAGTCTACAAAAACTTGGTAATATTCTTCCATACTGCCTATCCAATAAATTCAAGTGTCCTGAGTGGGTAGCGTCCATAATTTACTCGAAACATCATTTAGTATATTTTTATAGCTTAAAGCAGGACTCCGTAACTTCTTCGCCTCGATAAATGCTTTTCAGAATCCCTAAGCATTTACGGAGCAGTTTGATATTTCCCCTCCTCCCCCCGATGTCTCTGGCCACTTGCAACTCTCTCTGTGGCCGACCCGGCAAGAATCTTGCGACAGCACAAACTGCTGTACGGCACTTAGGTCCCCTATCCACCGAGATGCTTCCTGTGCATGTTTGAGCTAGAACCAGACCAAAAACCGGTTCTTTAGCTTCCCACCACCTAAACACCAACTCCTGGCTCTCAAAACCAACTCTTTGCTGGACCAGAGTGAAGATCCGGTTCAAGTAGCTTGCGCTGCCTGAGCGCTGGGTAGGGCTGTAACGATACCCATATCGAAATCAAAATCGCGACACTCAGAGCCTCGATCCTGTCTCGCAGTGGGAGAAGGCAGGATCGCGACACCCTCCAAGCCCAGTTCAGACGCTTTAAAACTCAGATCACAGAAAACTATATGACTTTTTCCCATCGGGCTACAGGCTATTGTAGCATTCAGTCGCTAACCAGACAATACGTCTGTCTCAAAGGCACCAGGTAAAGTGTCACGTTTTTTTCGTGAGTGTCAAATGAAACTTGGCAGTTTTCCATCGTTACCTAAACCTTCAACCGGGATGAGTCACTCGCGCGCATCCAGCTCGGGAGTGTGTGGTTGAGGAGCGATGGCAGGTCTTCAGACACTGAGACCAGCAGAAAGACAGGAGGGGGATCCTGTTCGTGTTCGGCAGGCCAGACGCGCGTAGGACGTCAAGCTGGACCGAGGCGCGTGGACAGCCGAGAGGTGGATACGTCACGGAACGGTGATGAAACCCCCGCTGCTCCGCTGCTGGTTTAGGCGTTTTTATTTGCTCTGACTTGTGATGGTAAATCAGTGGCGGTCCTGTCCTGACCAGCCCCAGCTTGCAGTGTGGAGTCCCGGCCGGTCCCTCACACAGCTCGCCCAATCTTCCGAGCGGAGAGGAGGACCAGTGTCGGTAGGGACTCCCCGTGAAAGCCACAAAACGACCAACAGGATACCGCGCGTGTGCGCACCGCATGTGTGAAGAAATAAACCAATAATAATAAAAATAATATTATTCTTCGATCCAGCCTTAACAAATAAGACCAATAGTGGTGGATCCCTGCGGCGCAGTGAAAGCGTCCAGACCTCCTTCCCTTTGATTTAACTTTGAACAGCTGATTTTCAGCATGTTGGAGTTTCCAGCGATGCAACTGAAAATAAGTTGTTCCAGCCAACAGGAAAGTGAGGTCTGAATGCTTTCCTCCTCTCTGAGACGCGCTGGTATGTCATAATTTTTTCGGGTTAACATCAGCTCATGCTCGGCCATCATAACGCCACCACCTCCCGACATCTTCCCGTTGAAATTCTCCTCTGCAGGGAGCAGAGCAGCCTCTCACCCGACATGTGGACATGATGCTGTTCCTGAAGAACTCTAGCTTTAAATCAACAGGTTTGATGTAGAAAGCTGTCAAGGACTTATTTGTTATTTAACTTCATTTTTGATTAACAGCACAGTTCAATTATTTTTATTTTTCAAAAGCATTATTCTATTAGAGAAAAGAGAAATGTTTTATCCTTGGTTAATAATTCAATCATTTTGATTATTGTCTTCAGCTATGTTCAGGCTATTTGTTACATTAAGTTAAATGTTATAAATGCCATTGAAATAAAATACTTGAAAAAAATTAAAGTAAAAAAATTAATAAACACATTTTTTTAAATTAGAAAAAAAAATTAAAAAATTGTTATGTGTATCGAATCGTGGGTCAAAAATCGTGATACGAATCGAATTGTGAGTTGGTGTATCGTTACAGCCCTAGCGCTGGGTGAAGCGGCACAGAGTCTCACGGCCGAATAGGCATTACTGTTTAGGCTATAAAAAAATACTAAATTATGTCATTTCAAGTAAATTCTGGATGCTAACCACTCAGGACACTTGGATTACATTGGATGAGCATTATGGAGGAATATTGACAAGTTTTTGTGGACTTTTATGTCAGGCTATACGATTATGGAAAAAAATTATAATCACGATTATTTTGACTATTATTGAAATCACGATTAATATGCACGATTATTCATTGATTTGATAAAAAGTGTTTATTGAACCACCAAAGCTCAACTTCAAATATAACTTGAAAAAAAAATAAAACCGAAAATAAATTAGAAACAAGTAAAGGAGTAAAATAAGAATATTATTGAAGATAATAATAGCAATAAAAATGAATACTCAGTCTACATGCATTCCTGTTCTATACTGCAGTTTTCTTCCTATAACTCCACCAGTCTGTTCACTTCAGGATGAATTGTTTTTCTTTGATTACAGTGTTTTT
>JALJCO010001009.1:0-35094 GCA_023101725.1 Atherinomorus stipes
TCAAATGGCTAATTGCCTCATGCACGGCATTCAGCTCTACAGAGGCCTGGCAACGAGCCAGTCGTATGATTCAGGTGTGTTGGAGAAGGGATGGAGCCAAAATGTGCAGGATCGTAGCTCTTGAGGACTGGACTTGGGCGGCCTTGATCTAACTTTAGGACAGGGATGCCCAAGTCCTCTCCTCAAAGAGCTATTACCCCTGCACATTTTGGTTGCACCCCTTCTCCAACACACCTGAAGCAAATGAATAGTTCATTGCTAGGCTTCTGCAGAGCTGTATGACATGCATGAGGGGCATTTGATTCAGGTGTGTTGACGAGGGTATGTTCTAAAAATTGCAGGATAGTAGCTCTTGAGGACCTGACTTGGGCACCCCTGCCTCAGGGGTAATAATTGAAATAATTATTACCCCCCAAGATCTTCAACAACCATCAGGAACAAGTTGATGTAATCAGAAAGTCAAACAGCACATCAGTATCTAAGAGAGTCGAACAGACACCCTCACTGTCCACACATCAATGTCTTTTTTTTTTTCCATTTTCCAAGAGACCTGATTGTTCAGAAGATGGAGCCTTCAGCTAGGTTCATTTATTATCCTAATTTCCTGCATCTGTTACCATGGTGCTTCATGATACTGAAAGGTTACCTCCATAAAACTTAGTCTACTTGGTAGTACAAACTCCTGGAGTTGTTGAGTGTGACTAGCTGCTTAACTGTCTACCTTTTAATGCTCTGATTACTGAAATGTTGTACATGTCAGTTGACAGCTAGACAGCTCACAACAGCACAATCCAATCATCCAGAAACATTAACCGATCAATCAGAACAACTCCTGCTCAGATTTTACCTGCAACATATGATTTTACCGTTGGTCATTTTAACAAAGACTGGTATCGGCCACTGATTTAGTGGCTCCATTTAACACAAAAACATTAAGAACAAAATCCGAAACACCATGAAGAAATTAGAAATCTGAAAAGAAGGGCCATGAGAGAAGAAAAGAAATGGAGAAAACTAAACTAACAATACATTATGAAATTTTACATGAACAACTCAAAATCTACAAAAATACAGTTCAACAGGCAAGAACACTATACTTCTTAAACCTCACTACCGATAACAAGAACAACCCCAAATTCTTTTTAAAACCATCAATTTTTTAAAAATAAATACTGGTTTTAACAGGTCCTCCATACCACCATCAGATGCAGCATGTGAGAGCTTTGCGTGCCACTTCAGGAGTAAAATCAATGCTATCCAACTTTTTTAGCACAACAAAATGTTAGCTTTAACAGATCTGAAGCACTGTTTTTGTTTTTTGTTTTGTCCTGGTTGATGCGAAGATGCTTGGTCGAGGTTTTCTCCCAGCTAAACCCAACAACCTGCCTTTTAGACCACATTCCCACATCACTTTTAAAGACATTTTATGGTTTCTTTGAGTCGGAGCTTTTAAATATTGTAAATTGAATTGCTCTCTTCAGACAGGTGTCTTCCCATCTGCCTGTAAGACAGCGGTGGTGAGGCCCCTTCTGAAGAAGAGCAATTTAGATCCCAACTTAACTGATGACTACAGACCTGTATTCAACTTACCGTTTTTAAGTAAAATTATATTACAAAAAACAAAAAAAGGGGGCGGTGCTTGGGTGTGTGAAGGCTTGTTTTTATTTTAATATGCATTTGTTTTTATTGTCATGCAAAGCATTTTGGGTTGCCTTTGGCAGGAAAAGCGCTTTATAAATAAAGTTTTGATTTGATTTGAACAATAAGCCCTCAGACAGTTGAAATCAGTAACACTGATGATGCAGTGTACTCTTGTCCAAAGGATCTACTGCTCATATTCTGGTATCAGACCCTCCAGATCACATGTTCTGACCTGATCAGAGCTCTGTAGCAGTGTGAGAACTCAATATTAGACAGGCGGTCATAATGTCATAGCGGATCAATGTAAATGAAACCATCATATTAGTTGTGACATTCTGGCAACCACATGAGTTTTGTGCTTGCATGAACAGAGTTTAGTTGACCTAAACAAACAGGCAGCAGTTAATGTCCGGGGTGCTCATTTATGAAACTCTGCACAGGATTCTACATGTATAAATCACTCTCTTCCTGGAAGTTTGTGCAGGTGAATTTGTCTCATATCCCGCCCACTAAACACCCACATTCTACCAAAAATGGTCAATGTAAAGTACCTTATGGATATTTCTGCATATACATAAACCACCTGATCTGTGGCATTTAAAGGTAAATTGTGGCAACTGAGAAGACAAGAAAATCCAATTTTATGAAGACTGGAGTCAAGGTGCTTGTTGGTAAGATGGAGGCTCGTAAAAACATTTTATTTGGACATCACATTGGTGGAATCACAGATAATCTTAAGGAGCAGCATGTTGCTGCAGCAGTGAATGACGTGTGGCGGAGAGGTTGGTGCCAGAAGTCAACGAAGAGTGTCCCAATCTGAAAGGCATTCCTCAGTGGAACATTGTACAAGACACCACACGGCATGATTATTCTGCACACCTTTTGTGGAGTGGTACAGCAGTCTGCCTCCGATGCATCCAAACACCACCACCGGAGACTGATGGAGTAGCTCGCTCTGGGGGCAGAGCATGAATGCAGCCGGAAGGGAGGTGGTGTGAAACAAGCTATGTTTGCTCTCCTCTCAACGTAACAGACCGCATCTTTATGCCTTTTTTGGTGGATTGTGTGCACAGCAGTAAGGAGGTAGCTGGAGGACAATAAAATGACTCGGCTGACTGAAATAATGCCAGATTGGGATTTTTGTCATGAGTAATCAGTAATGATTTCTCGGAAAATGAATGCAGTTAATTTCACAGATTAATCTACTTAATCTTCCATTAACAGATTTATTTTTTAGAAAGGTCTGGCGAATTCCCGAAATTATCTTCATGTAGGAATCCCCAGTTTGGGAAAAGTTGCTCTAGGGAATCTAAATATATCAGTCAGTTGTCATCATGGGCCCGGCAACTTCATGGTTTCTAAAACTCTCTCCATCCTGACTAATCTTCACACAGTGCCAACACATTCATTGTGAAGACTTACACATGAGTGTCACCTCAGTATTTATGTTTACTTAGTAATTATTCCTGTAGTATTTGTTTACTCATTAATTACAATTATTGCTACACACCTTGTAAAAATTAATGTACCAATAACTGCCATCGCTGTGTAATTTGAAGATGTACGTATGAACATAATCTGGTGTAACTCTTGAACAAGCTTATGGCTCAATCTAGGAAAACACAAGGGTTTATGAGGGTCTACAAGTTGGATGTGAATGGTTAAATGTATGAATGTGTCTTAAGTTCACCATCTCACCAGCGGTGCCGCCAGTTCCTCGTCTTCAAAATGTCCATGCGCAATGTTGAGAATTTGCATACAGGTGTGCATATTCTCCCATCCAGTTTGTTTTTTATAAATAAGAAACTTTGTGTGGAAAATCACCAGTGACACTTTTAGGCCCTGTTTTGTGTGTAAGCAAGCTTCATAAGCTTTCCTGAACTGCATTTCATGTCACTGGTCAGTGTTATGAAATATAAAACCATGTTTCTGCTCTCATATCCTCTCAGAACTTCTCCCTTCAGATGGAACACTGGTACCAAGGAGCGGATGCTGATCAAGGTGACGGACAGAGAGCCCAGCTTTTTGGCTCATCAGGGAAACGGTTATTCTCCTTGTGACCCCCCAACTGCTGGTGCACCCTCTGGAGGAGGAACTGCCACACGAACCCGCCATTCCTCTGGAGGAAACCCCCCCACAGAACCTGATGGCTCCCCAGTCCTCTATGCTGACCGCCGCCAGTCTCCACTTCTAAAGCGGGCGGAACTGGGCTGCACAGGTACCCCTCGACGGCCCTCAGCCGACTCCCAGCCTCCATCACCCCGCTATGCCTTTGAACCCCCGCTGTACGAGGAGCCGCCTTCAGAGTATCAGCCCCCTCCAATCTATGAGGAGCCACCCACTGACATGCACCTGTCAGACTCATGTTCCTTTCATGGCTCTGGAAAGTCACCTGCCCGGAAGACTTCAGTCCCCCTCTACCACTCCCCCAAACAGAGCCCATCCCCCTATGGACATCTGGTTCTGACCCGGCAAAAATGTCCTGAAAAGACTCAGAGTCTGGAGTACAGCCCTGTGGGGAAGGAGTATGTCAAGCAGCTGGTGTACGTGGAGCAGTCGTCCTCCAGCCCCCGCTTCAAGACAGCAGACAGGCTCCTGCGATATGGTACTACTGGGGGCTACGGTGGTTCATATGGGGTCCTATACTCTGCAGCATAGTCAGTCTCTGATTCGAGACCCCCGCCTACTCCTGGAGTACAGTGGGGAGGGTGCAGAGAGAAGCCAGAGGTTGCTTTATGAAGACTCAATATCCTGGACATCTACCCAGACCCACTCACTCTCCTCCTCTACAGCCGGCCCCGGGGCTTTCTCCCCCGGCGGCAACCGCAAACGCAAGAGCCGCAAGCCATCACTCCCTCAGGAGCTGGGACGCTGCGGGGAAGTAGAGCTCACAGGCACAGCGTCAGAAGCTATGCTGGCCCAGGCCAGACTGGCATGGGAGGCCCAACAAGTGATGAGACAGAGGAGCAGCTGGGACTCTGGGCAGGGCGGGGGGCAGGCCCAAGGTGGAGGGTCCAAAGATGGCTACGAGAGCGATGGAGCTATGCCCCTGCCATTACCAGGACCAGTGGTAAGAGCATTCAGTGAGGATGAGGCGCTGGCGCAGAGCGATGGTCACCACTGGAAACGCAGCACCTTCGACCGGCTGGGCTTCCCTCAGGCCCTGCTGGAAAAAAGCCTCTCAGTCCAGACCAATCTGGCCTCCCCTGAACCTTTCCTTCACCCCTCACAGGTAATCTACTTTTTTCTAAAGGTTTTCAACAAGGACTGGTTGTTGCACCAGCATTGTTCACCTTTTTTTTTTATCCAAAGTTGATCAGAGAAGTTTTGTTTTGGTGAGAGAAACGAGTGCATACATCTTAGCCAGTTAGAGAAAGGACAATTCTCCTTTCTGGTTCTTTCGGCTTGCACTTTTCCACCCACTTTCTCAATTTTAAATTCAGTGATGCAACATTTCAGTGCAAAGCTGAGGCTGTGAAGAACTCTCCGTTTACAGAGAAGAAAGAACAACAGAGCAAAAACTGGACAGACCGTACACTCCATTATACATTGTTTAAACTACAAGCAGGAATAATGTCAGTATCTATCTTTCATTTGCACAAATCTTATTACCAACAGGTGAAACAAAAGATGTAAATTTGTGAGCTGTGTAAGTGTGAACTTCCTCTGCTACCAGCCTAAGTTGGGATGAACATATCTGGACATCTGGAACTGCACATCTCATAGGAATACAGCTGTTTATGTCATGTTTAACTGAGATGATGGAGACAAAGAGAGGATGTAAAACCCATTGAACAGATGTATTTCCCTTAAAAGCAGTTGCAGAATATTAGAAAATGAAGAATTGGCTTTTATTCTTTGCTCGTGTGGATAATGCATTGCAAAATGAGGAGTTGGGATAAGAAGTCATATAATGAGAACTTGTTGAACATAAAACTGTAGAACATTGGATGTAACTTAGGGATGCACAATATTGGAATTTTGGCCGATATTCGATATGCCGATATTTTAAAACTCATGTGGCCAATAACCAGTATCGATACAGATCTTTAAGCTGAAAAAAAATTAGTAGTTATTGCAAATAGCAGTTTTGTTATCCATTTCCGACATTTTGAAAAATAGGGGTGGGAAAAAATATTGATACACTGAAATATCGCGATATTTTCATATGCCAGTATCAAATCGATATTTAAAAATGCGGTATCGATCTATTTTACTTACAAAAATCTTGTGAGATTTCATACATTTTTGCAAGATTATGTAACAGAACAATGAAATATCGCGAGATTTCATTTGTAAAATAGATCGGTACTGCGTTTTTAAATGTCAATATATCAGCATATGAATATATTGCAAATTTTTTAATTTAGGGGGCCGATTATATCGTGCATCCCTAATGTAAATATGGCGTTACTTTTATTTAGATGAATCAATCCTGATGAAAGGCATCAATTTAAAGCATTATATGATCAAATAATGATAAATGAGGGATTTTGTGATAACTGATAACTGAAGTTTGGTTCAGATGTGTATGAAGTACCAACTTCATCTTCACTCTTCTGTAAAATATCTGCACAGAAATGATCTAAGATGTTTCCTGTCTCTCCCTCTCTGTCTTTCTTCACCAGTCGGAGGATCTTGGAGCCTGTGTGCAGTTTGAAGCCAGTCGAAATGCCAGGAATATGATGCCCAGTGCCAGCTGTGGCATTTTCCAAGAATTCAGCTTGAGAAAGCCCTCATCAGAGACTGACATTGAGAACTGGGCATCCAAGCACTTCAACAAACACACACAGGTATTACTCAAAGAAGATGAAGCACCTGCCTCTCTGGTGATCCTAAACCTGCTTGTTGTGATTGTTTTTCTGACAAAAGGCCCTCTGCTGGATCTCCTCACATCACCAGTGTCTGAACAAAGAAAATAGCATTTGGATGCACCATGAAGACTCCAAACTGTCTGACAAGACATCCAGTCTGCATCTGTACAAGAAGACACGGCTTCAAACAAGCTTTGAATTGAATAAATATGGAAAATGGAATAGATGGATGTAAAGTAGCATGTGCTTTTCTCAGAGAAGGGCTGTTTAAAAACAAAAGGCATTTTTACCTCACCTGAACAGCTTTTACAGTCAAAAAGAAAAAGAGTTAAATCCATCACAATAAGTAGCCTTGGGTGGAAGTAATGGAAACCAGTTAACTTTCTATCTTCTGGAGTCAATCTGACATAAAACAAGCATACCCACAAGGGAGCAGTGTTGATTTGATTGGTCGTTGTCAAATTTGGGACTGTTGGTTTAAAGAATCAAGAACGGCAGGAAAAAGGTATCTGTTTGGTTAGAGCAGAATGAGCCTGAGTGAAAGAAAAGAGTTCAAGCTTGAGTTCAGGTCCTATGCACAGACGCTAAATAAGCAAACTTCTGAATTGAAGTACAACATATTTAGATGCAAGAAGGAACTTTATGAATGTACAATCTAGGGGTGTCCCCAAATAGTCGACGATTCGACGATTCGTTTCCAGGACTGTGCTTCGACTGTGAGTCTCTAAGTCGAATAGTCGCAACATGTGGTTACCAAGCAAAGATCAGACCATTCTGCAGTAGGAGGAGGTTGAACGTTTGATTTTTACAGAGTATTAATTTGTTCTTTTAATAATTCATTTCATAGGTCTGTTAGCAGCCGAATAATTCTGTTATTATAAGTCTGGCATAAAGCAAGCTGCGCCGGGCAGGCGGGTTTAAACAGCAGTCTGCCGGTGAGTCGCGCGCGCTGACCATTCAGCCAGAGATGTCTCCATGACCAAGTAGCCAGAGACATGATGAAGGACACTCACCTGTCACATCATCATTGTAGTTTCTTCCACTGATTTATAGCATCAGTCTGTGAAGGTGGAAACAGTCTGACAGACATGAACATCGCGTCTACTCCTGTGCATAATGCGTAAAGCTCCAGATGGATGCGCTGGTGCTGCTGGAGGATTATTCAGATTGTATCAGGAAATAACGCGTTTTTAAGAACCATAATTTCCTGAATCGTGAAGCCTGCGGCTGATATCAGACTCCCTGAGCAGCGCTTTTATCTTTGTCCTGAACTGGACCGCCGTCTCGCTGCGTCAGCTGTTGAGCGCACATGTGGAGCCGTTCCCCGTGAACGGGAGAGACCAGGAGAAGATGCTGAACCATCCAGCAAGTTGTGGAATAATCATGACTGTGATGTTCTGATCATCCCCCCACCTCCACCTCCATCCAGAGGAGATTCTCCCGTCGACTTTGTTAACGAAGCGAGGAGCGCACCTCCAGCTCATCGCCATTTTACTGCACACTTTCTAACTTTTATTTTCCGTTTACTTGGATATAACTTTGTATTTCGTTATGAGCCTATTTTTGTTATTGTGTAATTTAGGTGAAGGTTATTCTTTGGAATTCCGCTTAATATGTTTGACATTTGGACCGTGCGCCGCGCAAAACGGCTGTTACGCCGTTTTAATTCTCTTTCCCGACTTTAAATTGTTAAAAAAAAAGGAAAAAAAAATATTAGGTTTATGCCTGCAGTGTTAACTGAAAAATAAAAATCTTATTAATGAACTGTTTTACACCAACATACCTTCACTTTTTCTTTTTGTTAAATATTTTAATGGTTTTAAACAAGCAGACATGTTTTATAGCCTAAACAAAACATGATTCGACTATTCGTCGACGAATGACATGATCTGACGAATCAGGTTCGACTATGAAAATTCTTAGTTGGGGACACCCCTAGTACAATCAGAGTATTGAGGGAGAGCAGTATGATAACATGTTCTCAAACAGAAAAACTACTCTTATGAAAGACACCTTAATAGCTCCATACATAGAGAGCTGATTCTTCTCGAGGTGTCTTTTGCTAAGCTGAATAACCAATCAGAGTAAGAGCTCTCAAAAAGAGGCACAGCAGCAGTTATCACTGTTAAGTCAGCTGAAAAAAAGATATCTAGAATCCAACATCGGTGATGAGGCACACAAAACAAAAACACAAGAGGAAGATGCTCTAGATGTTCCTGCTGATGTCTCAGAAGCAGCCGATATTTTGCTGTCTGCTGAACACTGATTGCAATCATAACAGGAGGTTGTGAGAGAAGTGAGATGGTAACCAGATTTCTCAGGATCTTTCCAGTCTTTCTGCCTTTGTCAGACCTTTTGTTTCTTCGTCCATCCCTTCTCGTACTTACAGGGCTTATTTAGGAGAAAGGTGTCAATTGCTAACATGCTGGCCTGGAGCAGTGAGCCCATCAAGAAACCAATGATTGTGACCTCAGACCGCACAGTGAAGAAGGAGGCAGTGGACATCTTTAAGCTCATTCAGACCTACATGGGGGACCGTCGCTCCAAGGCTGACCCGTATTCTGTGGCTCTGGAGGTGCGTGGACAGCAAAAGCTGCTTCCTCATTTGTTTGGAAGTGTTTCTACACAAGCAGCTATCATCTCTCAACAGTTAATACTTGCATGTGTGAAAAAGAAAAATAAGTATTAATTGGTTTACAGTTTAAGGCAAGTTGCCATGTTTTTTTTTTTGTTGTTTTTTTTTTCTTCTCAGAGCATCACCTTACAAAATCATTTTGCTTTACTGCACAATGTCATATGCCAGCAATGGTTATCAACACAATGGCCAATTCAGCAAAGAAATAGAGGAGGGCATTATAGGAGAAAGCAAGGGAAGAAAAAGAGAGAAAGGACAGAGCTAGAGATAACACAAGCCTCAACATCAGACTTACTTTTACTGACTGGATAGAGCAAAAAGAAGAGACAGAATACAAGACAGATGCTGAATTAGTCCTCGTTTGGGTTGGCCTCAGTTAGAAAATCTGCCAAAGTTCAGGAGTTAGTAACTGCTGCTAAAATTTCCATTTATAAAGTCTTTCTGCTTGTCTTTGTAAGGTGGTGGTGAGGGGTTGGAGTAACCAGGGTCTTCGTGATGAGCTCTACATCCAGCTGTGTCGTCAAACCACTGAGAACTTCCGGTATGACAGCCTGGAGCGCGGCTGGGAGCTGATGGCCATTTGTTTGGCCTTCTTTCCTCCTACGCCCCGCTTCCACACCTACCCTGGAGGGCTACATCTACAGACACATGGACCCCCTGAATGACACAAAGGGTGAGGGAGCAATGATGCTGTTGAAAGTATCACACAAATTAATCCACATCCTAACCTATTCACAGAACACATTTCTCTATCTCACACACACAAGAGTAAATGTGACCTTCAGTATCCTTTTTAAGAACATCTTGACACAGAAACATTGAATGTGTAGACTGGAACAACTTGCTGTTTAAAACAGCCATCATATTCAGATCATGAAGTGGTTTCAGCCTATGTGTTTTTTTTGTTTGTTTGTTTGTTTTTTTTTAAAGGTAGAGTCCGGAGTGTTCCCCCGTTTCTGTTTGTAAACACTATTCAAACTGAGTGCCCCTCCCCTCGGACTAATGGCCACATTGCTCTTCAGCCCCAAGCCTCTCCTTCAAAGCTAGAAAGTGGGTGAAAGCCAAACCAATATTAAGCCATAGTTTTGGAGCGTGGACTATCTAAAGCTCTTTCCACTGTAAAAATACTTCCCTTTCTTCGCTGCATCTGCCATTTTTATCAAGAATTCAAGTGAATGTGGTGTTGGCTCCGGTCGCCGTTTAAAAAAAGAAAAAAGGTTCGCTCCAATCGAGAAGTTTATCCCAACAGAACGCTACACCCTTAGCTCTGTCATTGGCTGGAGACAACACCCAAATCTCCACCCAGAAATGTCCCAAATACACAAAGGGAAAATGTGAAATGCAGTCAGGGGAGGGGAGTTGTAAACGAACCTCGTCACAACACAAAAGCAGAGGCCCAAAGGTGCGGATTAAGCCAGATTTCACTCACACAAGTCTAGCGTTAATTTTCAGTGGGGAAACTCTTTAAATGAATACTTGTAGTCATATTGTACAAATCCATGGCATTTTCTTATTCATCATTCATCCATCTTGCACTGCTTTTGATTTAATCCTTTCTCAATGGACTATATGCACAACTCCACTACTTCCTGAACTTAAGGCAGCTCCTTTGTTTCCTGTCTTTCATTACTGGACAAACTTAGTCCAGGTGTCTCTGGCCGTTGTCATCGTGGTTACTGAGGTCAGGCACACCTGGATAAATCAATGTGTCCAGAAATGAAAGACAGGAGACAAGAGAGCTGTATTAGGTTCAGGAAATAGTGGAGTTGCGCGTATAGCCGTGTATGTTTAACACATTTTCTGCCTGTTAAACTGCAAATGATGCAAGTGAGGTTTTCCTGGTTTGTGGCTGCAGGTACAGCATCTGCCGCGAGTATACCATACTCATATGTATACTTTCCAGCCACTTTATTAGACACACTGTGGTAGTGCTGGGTTGGACCCCCTTTTTCTTTCTAGACTGCCTCAATACTCGGCAGCATAGAATCAACAAGAATGTTGGAGGGGCGGTGATTAGCTCAGTTGGTTGAGCAGCCGCCCCATGAACAGAGGCTACAGTTCCTCAGCGCAGTCGGCCCCCGTTCGATTCCCGGTCCAGGTCTCTTTGCTGCATGTCACTCCCCACTCTCTCTGCCTCTTTCCTGTCGCTAGGTACTGTCGTATAAAGGCCACTAGTGCCCAAAAAAATCCTTTAAAAAAAAAAACAAAAAAACAAGATTGTTGGAAAAGCTCCTTAGATTTTGGTTCAATTTGACGGCTACACATCCTTGATGAGAATCTCCCCCATTCCACCACATCCCAAACGTGCTCAATTGGTTTCGAAATCAGATTACCATGGAGGCCATTGAAGTACAGTGAACTCACTGTCAAGAAACCGGTTTGAGATGATAGGAGCTTTGTGGCATGGTTTGTTATCCTGCTGGATTTAGCTATCACAGAATGGATACACAGGGTTTTTCCTGGCTCGAATTGAGGCAGAGGTGGTACCATCCTGATCATCATTCTGAAAAAATGAATATAAATAAGAAGGCGCTCTGTTCAATATTAAATTCACATACAGTACTATTTCTAGTCCAAGTTTTGGCAGCGACTTCCGTTGCACTCCTGTTGATACAGTGCCACCACGTCTGCACAGTGCTGCAACTACACTTAAAATGGCATCCATCTACCAGTTTTCCGACGCCAAGAGTTTTGAAAGCTGGGGGTGGCATGAAATTAGGCTGAGGTCACCGCCTCGTAATTTTATATGCAGGAAGAACCCTGATACACTGTGGTCATAAAGGGATGGACATGGTGAGCAACAACACTCAGGTAGGCTGTGGTGTTTTAATGATGCTAAGCTGGTATTAAAGGGACCAAATTGTGGAAAGAAAATTTGCCGCACACCATTACACCCTTACCGGCAGCTTGAACCTTTTCCTTTTCTTTCCCATTCTGATGCTCAGTTAGACCTTCAACAAGTCATCTTCACCATGTCTACATGCTTAACTTCACTGAGGTGCTTTCATGTAATTGGCTGTTTAGCTAAATGTATCTACAGTAGTAAAGTGGCTTTTGAGTGTACATCACCTTATGAAGAACAGTTAATCATACCAAATGAGCAGGTAGGCATGTCCAAACTTTTGGCAGACAGTGTTGATCCTGTGTGACTGCCATCATAACAGATGACACAGTAAGCCCAGAAGTGAATACATAACACAGCAGCTGTCTCTACAACCCCTGTGCTGGCAGCTCAAGCTGTCAAGTATCACTGCAAGGTGCTGCTGTCACTATTTGAACTTGCTGTCTCTCTAATGATAAGACAGCATCTTTCCCACGTGAACTGCCTTCCATTAACCTGCTTGTAAGTGATCATGTTAGTGTTATGTTCTCTTCGGTCCTGACTCCTGACTTATCCTAAACTTGACATAAACGTTGTTGAATATATGAATATGAGCACAGTTCAAACTTAGCACCGCTGTAGTTTTGAACTCTGCGTCTGCATCCTGAGCCAAATAATTGACAGAAAACTGTTTCAGTGTTTGAGCTGCAACTTCTGCTCTTGGTCTGATCACAGCCAACTTTTAGTTTAAATCAATGTTGCCTATTTGTTAACTGATATCAATTTTTATGGCAAAACTTAACTAAGTGTTGAAGGATTTCCTGAGTTTTAAAATGCTACAGGTTCTCCTCTTGGATAGCAGAGGTGGAGGAGACAGTAGCTGAGTTTCCATTACACTTTTTCGAAAAATAAAAGCGATATTTCTTAAGTTTCGAAAAAGTACAATTGCGATATGCAGGTGTTTCCATTGAATGGTATAAACTGTAATTCTCATAAAATCCCGTCCCGCGAGACTCCACTTTGAGGAGGATGGAGATAACGTGCTTTAGAGCTGCTGCTGCTCCTCATCAGGAGATGAAAACAGCGGATGATGATTCAGAGGTAAAATCCGTATGTACGGAGCCTCTGATCACATCAGCAGGGGAAAACACTCGTGGCGACTTCCAGAACAGACGCCCGAAACGTAACACAAATTAAAAACCCGTCAGGATCAACTTCTGGGGTGTGGATGTCTTGATCTGGCCACTTTTATCCGGCACCAGTTCCTGAATGTCTTGATCTGGCCACTTTTATCCAGCACCAGTTCCTGACCGATGTGGTAAAATATCCGTTGATACGAAGGCGCAGTCAGATGATGTAATTCGTGGTCACGTTTTATTAAATCCTGGTCACATGAGCGAGATAACCGAGTTGTGAGGTTACAAATGTGTGGAAATGACATAAACAGCTCGTGTCCAGTCGGTAATACATGAAGAACTTAAGCTATCTGTATAATGTCTAAATGAACTCAGCTTGCTGAGTTATGGCGATTTGGGGATTTTTCATATATGTGACTGAATAAACTTCCCCCATCACTCCGATTCCACAGTTAATGCTTGTAAATGATCATATTCATCATAATTAAGGAGGAATAACTGGAGTTTAACCCCCCCTATGTCACTCCTGATGGCGAGTAATTGCGACAAAAATGTTTCCATTACACTTATGCACAAAAATGCTTTCTCGAAACGTCTGGATTTACGCGTCATGAAAGCGTAAAAACTTTTTTGCGATATTTGAGAGTTTTTTCGAAATATAGGTGTTTCCATTAGCAGTTTTTAATTGCGATATTTGGGTTTTGCGAAGTTCCAGGTGTAATGGAAACCCAGCTAGTGTCTTCATATGTTTTATATCTTGTGTTTGACATTTTTTCAATGAAGAGAAAAGAATGATCTCATTTAAACTTAGAGATGTCCTACAAATAAAACTGCAAGACTTGAATAATTGTAATTATTTAATTCAAAGAAGAGAGCCTGTCTTCTGTCCACATTGTAAAGCCCCCTAGCAGGATGCTGAACTGGTTGCGTGTCAGTGACTGTGTCAGTGTGTTAAAGTCTGAATTAGAGGAGAACAGCTGTTGTGCAGTTTATCTATATGTTTATAATAATGACCAGAAAAGAAAGCTTTCTAATGATCCAACTCTTTCTTTGTTTGTTGGTGTTCAAGGAGTTGCCATTAGCAGCTACGCCAAATACTGCTACAGGAAACTGACTAAAGCTGCCCTGACTGGAGCCAAGAAGGTAAGCAGCTAGCTTAAATTATCTCAGAAAAACCTCTCACGGCAGCTGTGGGATATCACATTTACTTGCAAGGAGTTCAAACACAGACGATGTGTAACGTGCACCATGCCCATGCTCAGAGATGAGCTAACTCAGAAACCTTTGCAGGTCATTTATATATTGTTTATGCTCAACTCTGTGTAGGCGTGCACCTCTGCTGTGTAATTTTCACTTCCTTCATGCTTGCACACATCTCATACATAGAAGAACAACTTTTACTCATAAAACACTTATACAGCAGTGTTAAGGGCATGGACACAATCATAACATTTTTCCAACATTTTCCTTCCTGACAGGACATTAGTAGTTTCTGAAAGCAGCAAACAAACAAAATGAACTTTTCTAATATTTTGTCCATGGTAAGGTGGAATAATGTTACAATAATGTTATAGATGTTTTGTTACACTGCTGAAACTTGAAGCTTCTGTTCTAAGACAAGTTGCACATGGTTTCAATATACAGCCATACTACGGCATCAGCAGTTGGGCTGTTTATTTCTCTGTATACAGTAACTATTATTTCGTAATACTATTCATGACCTGAGTGGACAGGAAAGCTCATTTACACAGTTTGTTGGCTTGTTTGTTTGTTTTTGTTGCACTCCCTGAATATTCACACTTGTGAAAACTTCTGTATCATGGTTTTAGAATTTTCTTGTTGCCTTTATAGGACGCCTGAAGAGGGCTGTTTATTACACCAGTACTAGTTTGTTCATTTCAAGACAGCTTTGCCTTGACTTTGACCGTGATGAGAGATTTAAAGATGCTTTACAAGGACTTGCCTGCCTGTGTTTGCTTTCTTTTTTCTAAAAAGATTCCTAACCGGCTAAAATAAATCAGTTTTCCCACTGAGGGAAAAGTTCAGGGGTTCTCCTTCAGCTAAATGCAGCTGATTATTGGCAGCTCATACCAACCAGATGGGCAGCGTACAATGTGAGAACAAGTCATTTCACAGGACAACATGATGGAAAGTTTTAGTGGGTTTGATACTGTGGCATTTTAAGACTGTTATACATCTTGAAACCAGAAAGTAGCCCATGAATCTTCTGTAGTTATGCTGAGTGTTACTGATGGACAAATTGCTGCGTTCTGGGTTTCTGATGTTTCCAGTGATTTTCAGTCAGAGTAGATTTTTGTTTGTTTTTTATTTACTGTACCACCCATCATATTTGATGGATGTTTGGCTATTGTCCCTTTCAGGCTCCCCCATGTTACGTCACCTGACCTCACCTCATTTGTTTCTTTATTGTGCTCTGATGAGCTGTAAAAGATGCTCAATATTCAGTCAAAAAACAGAACGTCTCTCAGAGCCTCTCAAATCCCATCTTTGGGGCATTTGTAAATTATGATTGATGCCTGCTGATCAAACAGCTGGGTTACCTCAGAACTGGGTCATTTGTCTGCAGCCTTCAACTTTTTCCAAATACTTGTGGTGTAAACCAGATAGAGACCAGCTATCGTTTTTAGGATTACTTGTTGCTAGCAGCTCATTCATGAGCTGTGTGAACTGTAGCTGGATGAGCATTTTTCTCTTGGACATCTACGTATTTGACGGCCTTCTCCTCCACTGCTTTTGTTTCTCTCTGCAGGGCCTGCAGAAGCCCTGCCTAGAGGAAGTCAGGCATGCCAGGAGTGCCATTTTCAGCCCATCCATGTTTGGCTCCTCCTTGGAGGAAGTGATGGTGCTTCAGAAGGAGCGATATCCAGACCGCCAACTGCCCTGGGTGCAGACTCGTCTCTCTGAAGAGGTTCTGGGTCTCAATGGAGACCAAACAGAGGGCATCTTCAGGTAAGCGAGAGGAGGCAGGGGAAGCAGATGTTAATAGAAAAGGATAGAAGACTGCGGACTTGAAAGATGTGACCTAGCTGAGGTTGAAAAGTGCTTTAGAAGTCTTGAACGTTTATCATTTCTGTTCTACTTTGCAGAACTCTGAAACCACAATGTTTTATATGACAAACATTAACAAGCTCCTTCAACGTCACATTAAATCAGGCTTTGATGTCATGTCAGCTGTACACTGTCACACATGCACAAACACAAACATGAGCTTCAGGCCAATGAAACTAACTACAGATATTGAAAATAGAAGTGTGTGTGCATGTGTTGCTGTTGTTGGGTAAAAATAAGATCAGACTGAAGATAAGTTACAAAAGCTCAGGTAAAACATTCAGGAAATCTTCTCTATTTAACTCTTACTTTCCTTCCAACACAAAGCAGTCATTATACTGAGCAGCAGATATTCCTGATATTGCCCCCAAGTGGCAGGAAAGTGCTATGACATGGACATGAACATCCGCTTCTAGCCTTAAAGTCTAACTGACTTGTGACTTTTGACCTCAAGGGTACCAGGAGACATCGATGAAGTCAATGCCCTGAAGCTGCAAGTGGATCAATGGAAAATCCCCACAGGACTGGAAGACCCACACATCCCAGGTACACTATGCGTCTTAAACACAAAACAGAAGCAGCATCAACCAGAGGTTTCCTGTTGGGTCTCCTCACATAACCAATTGATGAATAAAATAAAACAAAATGGCATTTGAATTTACCACAAAGACTTCCAGCTGGCATCCAGGATGTACAGTCAGTACCTCCACAGGAAGATCCAGCTCGCCAGAAAAGGTCATATGTTATCCAATAAGAAAAAGCAGAAGAGCACAGATTCAGAAAAAGGTCAATAAAGCTGCATGTTCTTGGTGTTTTCTGGTAATATTAAACACACACTCTTTGTAGTGAGTTTTGTCTTTGTTGTACTGACAGCTGACTATCAGATTGGTGTATTTAGGCACTTTGTGCGAATTCCTGGTTCTCCAAGTCCACATCGGTTCAAGGCCTGGGTAATGAAAATCCCCCTGCATCAGTCTGCAAGGCCCAGCAGACATTACAACTATGCATTTACAGTTTGACCATCAAACTGAAACTGTAATGTAGCTGTCATTATCGTATCAAAGATATCTGATACCTGGAGAAATCATCCTAACCTAACCAAACTTTATTTAAAGGCACTAGAGGCAGGAATTAAAAAACAAATAAACATGCATGTCCATTTTTTTTTTAATACTAATGGGTGCTGAAGCGCTAAATACCAAAAATAACGTTTCCACCCACGTTTCTCTCCGTTACCTTGAACAGGCTGTGTGCTGAAAAATCCGCTGCAATTCGGTGACCGAATTTCCCACGCTGCCCTGCGGACGTGACGTCAAATGACGCAACATCCGCAGTTTTGATACAGGAAGAAGACTGTCGCGGTAAATTCAAACACTGTAAGCGATAGTTATGGATTCTTCTACCGTCAGCAAACGATCTACATCAACTGAAAGACCACTAAAAAGTGTAACTATGAAGTAAAAGGTTAGTAAACAACATTATACACTGCCTGGCCAAAAAAAAAGTCGCCACCTGGATTTAACTAAGCAAATAGGTACGAGCCTCCTATTGGATAATTACTGCATGAGCGATTATCTTTCAGCTGGCAACAAGTTATTTAACCCCAACTGGTGCAATGACTTGCTTCTCATTTCCTAAAGAACCATGTCGAAAGACACATCCCGTGGTCGTGGAAAAGATGTTAGTCTGTTTGAGAAGAGTCAAATCATTGGCATGCATCAAGCAGAGAAAACATCTAAAGAGATTGCAGAAACTAATAAAATTGGGTTAAGAACTGTCCAACGCATTATTAAAAACTGGAAGGATAGTGGGGACCCATCATCTTCAAGGAAGAAATGTGGCTGGAAAGGCAGATGAAGTGATGTAGTATCATGCCTAGTGCGACTGTACAAGTCTGTGGGGGTGGTGTTATGATCTGGGGTTGCTGCAGTTGGTCAGGTCCAGGTTCAGCAACAGTATGAGCTCAGATAATGAGGTCAGCTGATACCTGAATATACTAAATGACCAGGTTATTCCATCCATGGATTTTTCTTCCCTGATGGCACAGGCATATTCCAAGGTGACAATACCAGAATTTATCGGGCTCTAATTGTGAAAGATTGGTTCAGGGAGCATGACACATCATTTTCACACATGGATTGGCCACCACAGAGTCCAGACCTCAACCCCATTGAGAATCTTTGGGATGTGCTGGAGAGGGCTTTGCACAGCGGTCAGACTCTACCATCGTCAATGCAAGATCTTGGTGAAAAATTAATGCAACACTGGATGGAAATAAATCTTTTGACATTGCAGAAGCTTATCGAAACAATACCACAGCGAATGCGTGCCGTAATCAAAGCTAAAGGTGGTCCAACAAAGTATTAGAGTGAATGACCTTTTTTGGTGGCGACTTTTTTTTTTGGCCAGGCAGTGTAGCTTCAGTTTGTGCACGCTCCTGTGACGGCTCGGCTCGTGGCTGCAGTTACCTGAAACGCCAGTCGTGGCAGTCGCGAGTTTCGTTTCTTAATCTTGCCTCAAGTCCCTTTAAAGTGCTGCATGGTGCAAAAACAAAATCAAAAGATAAACAAGCTTGTACAAAACTACATCTCCATCTTACAGGATAGTCATTTTTATTATGAACAGGAAAATATGTGGGGAAAAAATGTGTTGGTATCATCAACAGGCAGTCTCTACAGGTGTATCTTCTCAGCAGCACCATTGTGTGTTGAGGTACAGAGATGGAGCAAATGATCAAAGTTGCTTTTTCTCTGAGCCAATGGCACAAGTAGAAATCATTATGCAAAGGAGCACACTTTACAGGACAACAACTGTAATGCCTCTGGTGTCACAATTCAACTTTGCTGGCAGAAACTAGGATGTCACTACTGTCTCCGTTTAGTCTGTGTGAACAAACAAAGGTGTGTGATGGCGCCACTGTGGAGTCTTTTTAGTACCATTACACCACATTATCTGTATGAAAAATGGCCCAAAGATCTTTCCACTGCTGTTATCAGCTGTACAAATGACTCAATATGTGGTTGTTAAACAGATTTTGTGTCTCTTGGGGGGTTTCAGCATCACTGCTGAAATTCTGGTACAGGGAGCTAGAAGAGCCGCTGATTCCTCACGAGTTCTACGAGGAGTGTATCAGTCACTATGACAACCCAGAAGCAGCTGTCAATGTGGTTCTAGGGCTGCCACACATCAACAAACTGGTGCTCTGCTACCTCATCCGCTTCCTCCAGGTAACATACAATAGCCCACAGTTTATCAAACCTCCCACCATTTTGATTGAGAGTTTTTGGTGCTGACAATGTTTACAAAGATTTGGTTTTCTTTGCTTATTAAATTACTTGATATTTATTTTAAACTGGGATACATTGGGATGAGATTGGATACTAATTAGCTTCCAGGTAATTAAAAACTTCCATTCAGACTCCTGTTAGATGCAGTCTGTCAGAATGCGTTTGTGGATTGTGGAGTAGTACCACTGTTACATTAACACAGCTCAAATCTTACATCATACTCCAGCATCCTATGCTATCCTGAAGATGAACCCAGACATTAAGTTTTTTACATCTTCAGTCTGAACAAACCTTGTGTGTGTGGTGTGTACAGGTATTCGCCCAGCCCGCTAATGTGGCCATCACCAAGATGGATGTGAACAACTTGGCTATGGTCATGGCTCCCAACTGTCTGCGCTGCCAGTCAGATGACCCCAGGGTGATCTTTGAGAACACCCGCAAGGAAATGTCCTTCATCCGGGTGCTTATCCAGAGGCTGGACACAAGCTTCATGGATGGAATCCTATAGCCCCCATCCCTCCGTCCCTTCCCACCCTAGTTGCCCCTACACATCCAACAGCTGTGCTTTACCCTCGGCATCCCTGCGCTCCCTTTAACCTGCTCTGTCACAGGCCCTGCACACCCCCACCCCACCCCCGGCACAGAGACATTACACATACAGATCGTTGCTGCTGGGTGAACAACATCTCCATCATGTTCACTTTAACAGAAACTGCCTTGATTTGAGTTTGACCACTCTGTGTTTTTGAGTTGAACCAGCTGTTTTCTATTCTGTGGGTGCGGTCCTTCAACAGTTTTCTGATGCTAACAGTACTGTGTGTGCCTTCACATACGTTAATACAGTACACACATTCAGTATGAAGATATTAGCAGGGATCTCATTAGTTCCTTCACAGGCAGATTTGCAGACCTCTCGTGTGCGTTATGTGTGTTTAGTTTTTTCTTTCAGTCTAACTTATTTGTTTTATATGGAATTTTCTTTTGCCCTGCTCAAATACACATGCACTGCCACATGCACACATTTACATCCAGGTCTTGCAATGTACAATGCCATATAATGTAAAGCAACAATCATCGATAAGATGAATGAACAAAACGCATGATTAATATACATGACTTCTCACACATTTACAGGCGAAGCAATGCATCCATATTTAGCACTAGTTTCACAAATATAAATTCTGCACCATCTGTACTACTCCCACCCTGGTGGGTAAAAAGAGATATATTGACCTAAAGATAATGTCTGGTTGCAAACACACTTTTATAAGGTGGCCATTCAGTTTATCATGAAGCTTTTGGGTGAAGACAACATGGACACTGAAGCTGCCCTGCTTGGTTTGACTTCAGGTTTTGTTTATATAAACTGAACATTCCTGGGAAAGTTTTATTGAAAATGTTTTGTAATATTGTACTATTTGCCAGTTTGCATATCCAGATCCACACCATGCCTGCTCTTTCTCTGCTTACCTCGTACACCATCACACCTACAGTACTGCTCCAACCTCAGTCTCTAGATCCCTGAACTCCTTCACCTCAGGTAATTACTCCCACTCAGCCTGAAGAGGGAAACTCTAAGCCAACAAATATTGCTTCAGATGTAGACAAATTTTATCTCTTAGCTACTTCAAACTTATCAATAAAAGGCTACAGTGAAAGCTGGAACGCTAAGGCATCACTGAACAGCACTGAAACAGAACAGAAATTACTAATCCTGCAGATCTGGAGTCCTGCAGCAGCAGCGGTTTTTAGGTGTCCATGTTTTATTCACTTAGTACATGTAAAGCTAACTAGCCTCTACACTACACTACTGGTTTTGGGTAACTGGTTCCTCTTGATTGACCTTATTGGTGCTAACAAATTAAACTATCCAGTGACTTTTACTTTGGCTCCAAAAGTAAAGTTGGATGATCATCCAATCCTCAGTTGTAGTTTGTGAAGTGATCTCGTGGCAGTGTTGCAGCTTTTAGAGTTTGGTAATCCTGCAGAAATCTCCACTCTGCCAGTATTCGGTGCCGAGCAGTAACTGGCTGTTGAACACAGAGCAACAGATCCATGGAGGAACAGCACTGCCAGTAATCCTTTCCACAATGTCTGAACACAGCATGTCCATAACTTCTTTTAAGGGAAGTGTGAACTGTGAGCTCTTACCGAGCAGCCTGAACCCTGCAGAGGATCGGTTCACCACCAACACTGAGCCCAAACAGGCCTTTCTGCTTACTGATGGTTTGTGAATGTTTAGCTGTCTGTGCTCGTCTTTTTCCGTCCGTCATTGTTTACAAAATGTGTATCTCATCCATCCAGTCTGTCCGTGAGCAAGTACTGTTGTTTAATATATTTATTTAGATTCCTTTTCTATATTTAACTGAACTTCTAGGTTTTTAACACATTATTTTATATGATTTATTTATATTTATTTGAGATTTCCTTAATGCCTTCTTGAGATGTGTTGTAAGCTCAAAGGTGTTTTGTTATTGCACAGGTGCGTAAATGTGAGTGAATGTGTGGAAATGCCAATGGGTTTGTAGTTATCAGTGTAGTAGGAAACAACTATACTGAATTTAGCTGCCTGTGTGATTCAGTGGCTGAAAGGTTGATGACGCATTCAGATGCTCCGTAAGAACCCAGGTTCTGACTCAGATGTCCAGCTGGTGTTCTGTCAAAGTGAGTGTGGCTACATGAACCTTCTTGTTGTAAAGAAACTGGTGTGTTTGTGTGTGTGACATGCAGCTTATGAATAAATTAATTAATTCTGTACAGACTAAAAAAAAAAAAAAAAAAGTAAATGCATCAAAGTGGAGGTAAAAGTGAACAATTCATCTCTCAGCAGCTCACACAGTTAAAAACCCCTGTCCAAAAGTTTGAGAACCCCCAAGTTTTCTGCCCACCATCAACTCAGGTATCGGGGAAATATGTAAAAGTAGGAAATGAGCTGTTAGGTTTGTTGATTCTAACCTGGCCTGATTGCAGGTGTGTGGCTGACTGGTGTATCCCACTACTCATCAGGTGACAGCTGGGAAAAGCTTTATTACAGTATATGATGAGAACTCATCATCCAGTGTGAGCCGAGATTTAAATACTTCTGTCCTCCACTCTGTAAATAATCTGTGGACAGTTCTAATCACAAGTCTTTAGATAGATGGCAACTTTTCCAGCGAAGCATAATGTCTGCACTTTGCCTCAAAGCTGGTTTCTAATCATCTGCTTTTGGGAGTTGAGTAAAAGACATGAATGACATAAATTGTAAATTATGTTCATGGTGGACAGAAAATTTTCAGGGTTTTATAGACTTTCAAATCCCTCCGCACATCGTCACGTCACCAACTGTTGGTTTAGGGAATAGACTCGGCCACAACACTGTGTCCCTCATTGCTGCATCCGTCAACATGCTGATACATTGACTTTAGCGTAAATTTTCCAACAACATCCTGATTAGAATCTGGTTTTGGTGTATTAAGACTGTCAACTGAAACAGCTTTTAAAAGAATGCACACATTTTTAAAAGCTTTCCCATAATTTACAACTTTCTTTATGAAGCTGTTCTGAGTTCAGATCACTTGGTAATGAGAAGCCTCAGAGATGGTTAAGCTGACATGCAGCTGCTGTGTGTGTGCAGTGTATTTGTGTCTTTGTTTTATGTAAGAGGTGTTTGTAGACAAACTCTTCAAATCAACCAATCAGCATGCAGATAGGATCTTCACTCTTTAACTGGAATTTACTAAAATGTGACTAAATTTATGATAAAGCAGTCTTTCAGTATTTAGCTTAAAAGAATCACTCAAACATATTACAGTTTCTAATCCATTTTTCAGATTTTTTTTCCCTACTTGAATTATACTGAGTTTGTAGTTGGTGTTGATGCTTACTGTCTAATGTAAGAAAACGATGAAAACACCTGCTGTGAGCTGCTCTTCACCTCAGTGTGAGGTCTCCAGGCTTTTCACATGTATATTGAAGTCCACTATCACTCACACTTGGTCTGAGGGAAGACTCTGGAAGTGTAACAGACTTTGGTTTAATAAATTATTCAAATGTCAAACTTATGGAGGAGCTTTTCTTTGCCTGTGCCACACAATTCTTAGATCCAATGTTATTCTGAATGTAATATTTAATAAACATAACATTCACAGAATTAATCCCAAAGCAGAACAATGAAAAAACTTTTTTAAACCCCTCTATTCACTTCTGTCACCCGCACAAAGCCTTAGGACACCATCCTGAAGACAAAAGAAACTGGATCATTTTCCTAAACATACTGTGGCTCTTGAGTTTTGAGTGTCCCTCTGAGGATAATGACAAAAAAAAAAAAAAAAAAATACAAAACTAATTCTAATCTAAAGATACCAATCTTAAGCTTTCCTTCCTGTTTGGAGTGTTAAATCCCTCTTGTGTTTACATGTTGCTTATGTGGTCGACCATCAGATCGGTGGATTTCCATCCTATAGAGAGGACGATGGTGAATGAACGGAGCCTTTGCAGAGCGGCATTCCATGTGTCAGGATCTCTGTCAGCGGGGGTTTTTCCTCAAGTCGAGGATCACCTTGTGTGAAGGGTGACGAGTCCGCAGTTTCTTCGCAAACTCCAGCAGCGCTGCAGGCTGAATGAAGTTGGAGCTGTTGAAGAAGGAAAATCACAAAAAAAAACTTTTTTTCTCTATATATATACACACACACATTTATTATTTCTGTAACACTTAATCCTATTCTTCAAATTAAATGCTCAGTGGCTTTATAACTTTTTAGACCTAATTTGATACAGTAGTTTTAAATCTAACACATTTTGTAAGTTAGTAAAAAGATAGATGCCGTCTACTATTTCCTGCTGCCCCACAGATGTGCCAAAGAGATGACTCAAACAAAATGTTAGAAAACCAGGGTTACTGTGGGAACCTGAAATCACAGGGGCGATATCCAGCAAAACTGTCCAAAACCAGACCAGCCAAATGTCTGATGGAATAATGTCTGTCTTATTACAAATCAAAGAGAAATTGAGGGTGACTAAAAGAAGAAGAAAATACAAATTTAAGTTTCTAATCACTCTTTCTGAAAAGGAAAGCACAGTATTATGTGAAATAAAACAAGGGTAGCAACTAATCAACAGGATAGAATTTAAGGTGAAAAAAAACACTTAATTACAGAGAAAATATTTACTGGTATTCCAAATTTTTTTTAAAAATCCCTTGTCAGGCTACATTTTTTTCAGGCTAAATTTATCTCTATTATGATTTGTCAAACTTCGATGCCATGACCTTTTTGAAGTATCAGCTCAGCAACAGACTGTGTTAATTAAGTTTGAGGAAATGAGTCCATTTGAGAGTAATTAATTTGTCTTAACTGACTGCAAACCAGTTCAGTTCTCACCTGATGTCCAGTTGTTTTAAAGAGCTCGATGGGGATCCTGAGAAGAGCTCAACCAGCACACACACATTCTTGGCTGTTGACAGAGTTAGTGAAGTTCACATGAATATTTCCTTTTTATTCCAATTAGAGAAACGCTGACAGCTAGGATACAACCTCAAAACCAAAAAGTTGGAAAGGTAGTGTTAATGAAAATTTAATTGATAAATTCAATTACTCTTGCATTCTAACTTCTTTATCAGAATCACTTTTTTTTTTTTTATTGTAGCTGAAATAAATCCTTTTTGTTTATATAAATTAAATAAATATATTGATGTATGAAAAGATTTCTTACCCAGCCGATTTTGTGCCAGGCTCAGTGTGTGGAGTGAAGAAACTTTCTTCAAAGCCGTCACCAGCTGCAGCAGAGTCTCTCTTCTTTGTTTGAGCACGTCTCCAGAAGACGACAATCATTAAATTGAAGCTCTGAGAAAGGAAAGGAAGCTGGTCTAAGCTGTAGAGCACATTACAGGACTGAAAGGCTGATTGGACCTTGTGTTATGTGCCCACTGTGATCCATTCCCCCATATGGACAGCAGCAAGTACAGATGTGAACACACTCAGGTACAATCTTTCAGGCCACATTCAGAGGTAGTCTAAGACATATCTAAAACTGAAACCTGTTATGAAGCAAAAGCGGAAAATGGCTCACAAACAACTTAGAGTTAAAAAAAAAAAAAAAATCGAAACATCCTGTTTTGTCTCTTCGCTTTTCCTTACCTTCCAGTTTGCAGTCTTTCAGTAGATTCAGGATCTCAGGAAGACAATCAGACAGTTTCATATCCTCCAAGATGAGTGTCCTCAAGCAGTGGTTGTACTCTGGAAGGTGACCATACAAGATTACTAAATATAGTCATTTTAAAACACCTTGCCACCAACTAATCTGATGTTTGCAGACAAAACACGAGACTACAGCACAGAAATTAAGAATATGTTGCGCAGTATGCAACAGTACGCAAACTGCTGGCATGCATCAAACAGAGAAAACATCTACTGTATGAAGAAAAACAGGAACTGCTAAAACTGGGTTAAGAACAGTCCAATGCATCATTACAAACTGAAAGGATAGTGGGGGACCATCTTCTTCGAGGAAAAAAGATGGTCGGAAAAAATCTTGAATGATGGTGATCGGCAATCACTTAAATGTTTGGTGAAATCAAATCAAAGAAAAATAACAGAACTTGAAAGTAGGAACATTTCCATAAACATAATGCGAAGGAGGGTTGAGAGATTCGGACTGAACAGCTGTGTAGCCATAAGAGAACCACTAATCAGTAAGGCTAACTAGAGAAAAAGATTTCAACTTGTTAGGGAGCATTAAGATTGGAGTCTGGCGCAATGGAAGACAGTCACATTGTCTGATGACTCCAGATTTCAGTCCAGAATCCTCTGAGTTTAGGTGAAAAATTAGGTTACAGGGACGTCACCCTAAGTGCATTTTCAGAAGTTACCATTACATCAAAATAATTCTTTAAAGGAAAAATTTATCTTTCGGATTAAGTTCCATTGGGTTTTTAGGTTTACAACATGAAGCAGTGGGGTAGAGAAGAAAAAACAAAATCCAAACAAATATTATTTAAAATTCTTTACATGTCGGGGGACCTGTATCTCGACCTGATGCTACGCATTACCTGAGAGAGTGGTGAGAAGTGGGCTCAGCGAGGAGCCGGTGGGTAATCTCATCCCAGCTATGTGAAGTGAGGTGAGATGTGGGGAGCGTCTCTCAGCACAGATGTCATGAAGGTCAGATTTGACTGGAACTCATTTACTTTCACTGTTAGCTTCTGCAGGGGCCATGTTGCTAAAAAGAAAAAAAAAAAAAAAAAAGATTGAGGCACTGTCATCTCGGATTGATTGTACTAATACAAACTACTCTACAAGCACAAAGAGTTTTTGGATTTTTTTTTTTCCCGCAGGAAATAATTCTATTTTTAACCTCAAAAGTGGGTGTTTTCTGTTTATAATCTAACAGGACTTATTTAACACGATAGAAGAAAATTACAGTCCAGTTTTCAAACACATAAAACTGTTTTATATGTATTCCTTCTGTGTCTTTAGCACTTCTAGTCCATCCACTTTGTCAGCTTGCAAACTCATATTTCCCATTAAAACTGAAGGAATTATTTTAATTTCCTCTGCCCTCCTTTGTCTTGCAGGAGCAAGACAAAGGAGGAGCATGTCTTGACAAGGATGACAAGACAAGGATGTCTTGCAGGAGCAAGACATCCTTTGTCTTGCTCCTGCAAGACAAAGGATGCCCCTGCTCAATCAGTTAATCCTGCTGGTAAATAACCACTGCAATGGATATTCATCACATATTCAAGTAAAAAGTCTAATGGATAAACAGAAGTCCCCAAAACTACATGAAAAACTTAAAAACTTTTTTTTTTTTTTTTTTAAATGTACATGCATGCGTAAAATATCTTACAAACTTTGACCGCACCTGATACATGTGACTCAACTGGCCGGAGAAGGAACCCACCGATCAAGAAGGATTTCTTGTCCCCCCATCATATTCTGGACCTCCACGTGAAGTGACGTCACCGTGGTGCTTGCATCCAGTAGTTTCTCAATGAGTTTGATTGTTGGCAGGATGCTCATCGTGAGATCAGTGATTCTGCCACGGGAGGTGTCAGACAGCTGCTTCAAGGCTGAGGCCAGTGCCAGCACTTCAGACTCACTAAATTTTGCTACACACAGTAGAAAAGAAGTTGAATCTATTGATCATTCTCTGAAGGCCAAATTGCCATCCATATCAGTTTTCTAACTAGTTCAGTGTTAACAACAATAATGCTGTAAACAGATGTCATGTTGTGTACTTAAAATTTAGATGCAAAAGCTGAAAACTGTGTTTCACATTACTAAATTTCCTAACTCCAGGTCAGTTGGAAACAATTCATATGCATTAATATATTCTCTTTTCTGTTAAACACACATTGTATAAAATTGGATCAAACACATCAAGCTCTTCAACAGTGCATGTTGCATAATAAACTACAGTTGTGCTTGAAAGTTTACCCTTCCATTCGAGACAGAAAAAAATTAGCTGTTAGTAAAATAAGCTGAAATTGACAAAATTAAGACGAAATAAAAATTATGAACATCATGACATTGATTTTGTATTGTGGTTCAACAATAAAACAAATAAACAAGAATGATGGGTTCCTGAACTAAAATTATGTTGAGCAACCCTTTGAGGCAATCACTGTAATCAAGTGTTTTCTATAATGTTCAATAAGATTTCTTCACCTGTTGGCAGGTATTTTGACCCACTGTTCATGAGCAAAGTGCTCTAATTTGTCTGGGACAGCTTTGTTTATTTTTGTTTGTTTTTTTAAAAACAAAAATTCAAAATTTCATTTTACCAAATTGTAACTTAGGATATATGTATGTATGTATGTATATGTGTGTGTGTGTGTATATATATATATATATATATATATATACATATATATATGTATGTATGTATATATTCATCATTGCTTTTTTGAGTTTTATGTTATTTGAATTACTATTGTGAATTTAGCATTTTCTTTAATGGGAGGGTATGTAAACTTTCAAGCACAACTATATTTGTTCTTCAAAATGAAAGGGATTATGCTGCATACAGATGCTGGCCTTAGTGTGAGCAGGTAAAACTCGAGTAAAGATTTCTCGTTCACCTGCTGCCAGAATGAGTACTTCACAAAGACAGTGTATCTAAATTAAATGAGAAACGTGATATCTTTTAAACAAGTTGATCTGTCAAAGTTAAACTGAGTCCCTTTTTCTTGAGTAATAAAGATTTTGCTGATATGCTTCACCCCTGCTGTTGGAGAAATGAAGCCTGCTCTGGTTCTTGTTGTAATGAGCGGGTTGCCCTGTGTCTACTGAACAATGCAGATTTGGACCTTATCTGCAGAACTGGACACTCCTGTAAGTGCCATCCATGATTTGACAACTGTACTTGCATTGTAAAGAAGCCCATGAAAAAAACAACTATGCTGTGACTATATTAAAAAATAAAAACATTTAAACTATTTTGGTAAATATAATGAGACCAAGATGACCATTGAACCCACAAAAATAGCATACTTACAACTTCTGTGAAGACTTAGAGAGTGAAGGGAGAAAAATGTGAGCAGGGCAGAAAACAAAACCCTTAGCGAAACACATCCACACTGGTTGATCGTCAGATCCTCAATCTGACCCCGTGAACAAGGAACTGCAGAATGACCCTCATGCTGAGCAAAGTTCTGAGAGAGAGATAATGTGGGTCTACAGTAAAGCAACGTTTTCCAGAGTCGTCCTTTAAGCATGCAGAATCCAACTTCGAGCGTTTGAATGGAATGACATCATCGCCCCAGTTATCTGAAGACCTGGTCATAGCACCTGGACTACATCCAACTCCATCTTCATTGGCTGAGGACGTCTGTGAAACACAACTACTGTCCATCAGGTTTTTCACCTCCAGGTCTACATACTGCGATCCCCTTCCATGCAAAAGCCAGGCCAGCATGATCGGACTAGGCTGGAGTACAGCAACTTTGTAGCACCTCCATGGTCAAGCAGGCGATGGAGAAATACAACGAATGTCGTGCTGTCTCCTTTGATAGATCCATGGTGTTATTGATGGTTACACTCCTGATATGCTTCTCTAAGACGTTTAGAAGAGGCTCCTGCCCAGAAGTTAAACTCTGGTAACCCTTTTGGGAACTCATAAGCAAGAAATGTTGCATACATTTTGCTGCAGCCCACAGGAAAGATGTGTTTAAGTTAGAGCTATTTTTAATCGTGTAGTGGTTTCTGAAGCCATAAAGGACAAGAGGGAAAAGCCAAGTCATGACTTCCTGTTTGGCCTCATCTTCTGTGGGGAACTTGATTGCCTGAAAATGTAAAATAATCATGTTGCATCAGGTGGACACACACCAAACATGCAGTTTGCATTATTCAATACGTCACACTTACATGGTCAAAAGACCGCAGGTCTTTTAAGATTGCAAACCATCCAGAGTAAGTGGATATACCTGAAACAAAGTATTTGAATCATTTTTTCAAATCTACCTTTTAAAACTCATGTCATGTGTCCTAAGAAAATAGAGGAAAACGGTCGCACTCACCTCTCTGATTCAAGGCTGGCTGGACCTCATCCAGCTGACATATTGTCAGATGAGGGAGAGAAGATCCTTGATGAGAGGCGTTGGAAGACCTGAATTTTAACAGAGACATTAGAAGACAAACCACTCTCTTCCAATGAGTAATACCCATAAAATAACTTCATACTACCAATACATCACTGCAATTACAATGCAAGTCATATTAGCCAGCCCTAACTATAAGCTTCATCAAAAAGGAAAGCCTGAAGTCTAATCTGTATGGCTGACAGGGTGTCTGTCTCCCAAACCCAAATGGGTGCTAATTCCACCAAAAGGGATCTGATTACTGACCTCCCATGACTTAGGAAAATGGGAACCACAGGTAAACCAGTCTAATATGCTCTGTTTGGAAGCCGACATTGTTAGCGTTTTCCCCATGAAACTGATGAATGAGTGGTAATAAATAATTCTTTAACTATTCAGTGTGTGTGTCTATTCCCTGTGAGCATGTACAGATAATTGTGTATTTCTATAAAACAAAATACTTACTGAGAACTGTTTCGGTCCCCAGAGCAAGAAAATGTTCCCTAACAGCTAGAAAACACAGTTTCTTCAGACTTCCTCCCGCTGACGTGTGTGTCATGGTCGGTTATTTTATTCCCGTACCACCGTTTACCAAGTTTAAACGGTCGTTTCAACATCAGCTCACAGATGTAGCAAACGTTTGGTTTTCTTCCTCTCTGTTAAGCGGCTGCTACCTAACGTAAAGCTTGCCAGACAGCCATCTCTCTCGCCTCCTCCTATTTTTCCTTCTTCTTCTTCTTCTTCTTCTTTCAGTTTCCGGTAGGCTGGAGCTCGCAATGCTGCCCTCCACTGTTAGCAAGGGCTTCTCAGTTTTTCATAGAAAGGCCAGTACCTCAGAAATATACACGCACTACCCAAAAAATTAGAATATCCTGAAAAAGTTCATGTATTTCCATAATTCAACTTAAAAGGTGCAATTTACATATTGTATAGACAAATAATATGTGAATCAATATATTTCAAGCTTTTATTCGTTTGGATGTTGCTGATTAGAAGTTGCAGCTTAAGAAAACCTCAAATTCAAATACTCAAAAATTAGAATACTGCACGAAGTCAGTCAGAGAAGGGTTTTAAATACAAAAATATCAGGCCTCCTAAAGTAAAATCTTGCATCTGTATTTAGTACTTGGTGGGGGCCCCTTTAGTGACTGCCTTAACCCGGCGTGGCATGAATGCTACCAGCCTGTGGCATATCTCAGGTGTTATGGAAGACCAGCATGCTTCAATCACAGCCCTGAGCTCTTCTCTATTGTTTGGTCTCTTCCTGTTTAGCTTTTTCTTGACAATGCCCCACAGATTTTTAATGGGGTTCAGGTCAGGTGAGTTTGCAGGCCAATCAAGCAAGGTAATCCCATGGTTGTTGAACCAGGATTTTGTAGTTTTGGCAGTATGGGCAGGTGCCAAGTCCTGCTGGAAGGTGAAGTCTGCATCCCCATACAGCTGGTCCACTGAAGCAAGCATGAAGTGCTCCAAAATGTCCTGATAGACGGCTGCATTTATGCTGGCCTTAATGAGTCACAGAGGACCAACATCAGCAGCTGACATGGATCCCCAGGTCATCACAGACTGGGGAAACTTAACACTGGACTTCATGCATCTTCTATCTAGCACCTCTCCGGTCTTCCTCCAGACTCTGGGATCTTTGTTTCCAAATGAGATGCAAAAGATTGCTCTCATCAGAAAAAGAGGACTTTTGACCACTGGGCAACAGACCAGTCCTTCTTTTCTCTAGCCCAGCTAAGACGCTTCTGGCGTTGCGTGCTGTTGAGGAGAGGCTTGACAACAAGAATTCGCCATTTGAAACTTCCACAGTCACAACCAAAGATTGTAAATACAACCCATCCACATGCTTGCTTAGAGTAAATAAGCTGGATGCACGACCACAGTGTCCCAGGGGTACTCTACTTAAAACAACTTCCTCTACAAGAAGTCAGTGAGCGCCTATTGTTTGAAACAGAAGGTTAACAAGAGAAAAAATGCCTCCCTCAACTCTCCCCCTTGTTCCCCTTTTGCCACTGATAAGTAAGATGTTCTTTACAAATGCTGTAACACTCTTGCTCTCCCAGTGGCAACACAGAGCCCCTGCGGAGTGACTCTTTGGCAACTTCATCAGCTACTTCATTCGTGGCCAAGGACACAAACAAACGTAACAGTGGGACCCATACTCTCAATTATTCCACAGCAAGACAAAATGCTAAAGATCAAATCAGAATGGGGCGACATAGCAGATTCTGAACAGATTATAAATTTGGGTTTGTTTAGCTCAATCCATCTCATAGCACATATGGCAAACTCCAATGAACAGACTGACAAATTATCGGTTGCATGGACGATCCGCATGACCCGGGGGTTAGTGACATACAGTACATCCCCAACCCTGTTTTGCATCCCTCCCTAGACCCAGCAGTGTAAATCTGGACTGCATCTCCCTGCTCTCTCTGATACTCCTGCAGATAGCCACAAGCTACACTTCTGTCCATACCCAGCAAGCCAATATTGACCTCTGGTCCAGGACTCCTCCATAAAAGCACAGAGGGCCATACCAATCCAACAACAGCATCCTTCTGCAATCCCAAAGTTTGAGCAACCTTTGGCACATGAGGAATGAAAAATGCCTTTTTTTATTCCTCCAGCAAACACTTTGCTGCCAAACGTCTACTGTACCTGCCATTTTAACCTAAAAATGAAGCCCCAATTTGGTTGGTCTCAGGCACAGAGGAGACTCACTCATTTCCACCAACAGTGCAGGGATTGGAGCTATTTCAACAATTCAGACAACACATTGCCCACCCCAACCTTAATTGTCCATTGCTCAAAAAAGTTTTAATCCAATAAAACATCCTCCCATGGACAACTGCACTGTACAACTTAATGAGCAGGCCCTCCCTCCATAAGCTGTCATTGCTTCTTTTGCTTTTTAAAACCCTGCTGCCTCTGAAACCAACTCTGTGAACCTGGATACTGTCAAAACCAATGTAGGTCAAATCTGTTTTTCCCTTAAAAAGAAAAACAAAAACTGTGATATACATAATTTATCTCAGAAAGATAAAGTCTCTGTTTCATATGTGGTGTCTTACTGGAATAACTTGGTTCCAAACCTGAACTGAAAGAAAAGTTGCTGTCTTCCCTTTAAATATTTTATTGTAAACAAGACCAAGGAAGCATCTTTGAAAATTATTAATCGATTTTATCCCTGTAAGCTATTTTGGAAAAAGATACAAAAAAGGACATTGATGTCACATGCTCATTCTGTAATAATTCTGAAGAACACTTGCACCATCTTTTCTGCTCTGGTTTCTGGTGCTGATCTCTGGGATAACCATAGACATATTATGTATTATATAATATTTTATATGGGGATGACAGCTTATGGTGTAACCATTTAAAAAAAAAAAGGCCAGAGGCAAAGCCTTCAACTTTGTTGTCCTCTTGAATTTGTCTTTGACCCATTGTAAATTATTTCTATTAATATAAGGCTAACTTAGTTTGTTAAAAACAATATATTTATCTTTGGCTTTTTTAAATACATACATATATATATATATATATAGATGAAAACCCACCCACAGGACACACACACACACACACATATATATATATATATATATATATATATATATATATATGTGTGTGTGTGTGTGTGTGTGTGTGTCCTTGTGCGGGTTTTTTATATGCGGCTACACACCTCTTATTATGAAGGAACCTGACCGGATGTAAAGCTTGTATTGTTGGGAAGTAACAGACAGGTTGGGTGTGGATGTTGAACTGCAGCGCCGCTGTACTGACTTGACTTATTACTGATAGATCAACAATGTCCAGGTTTAAAAGGAAGGAAAACGTAGACTCTCTGGCGGGATTCCGGACGAACAACACAGAACCAGCTGTTCCTTACGGTCTGCTGAAGGCAGCCAGAAAAGCGGCCAGCTCAACCTGTCCGGCCGTGGGCTGACAGAAGGTATTCTTTTACTGTTGGCGAATGATTTCAGGACAGCTATGGCCCGTGGACTTCTGTCAAAGCCACGGGTTTGACGTAGAGAGGCATGAAGTGACGTAAAACTTAAATAAAGGCAACGTTTGAGTACATTTAGCGCACGAAATACAATATTTACTTGTGTAAATGACTAGCAAGCACGCGGAGAGCGTGCTTGCAGTAGTGACCACCGCAGACTTTACTGGGGTCAAGATGGGAGTCATAACTTCCGACAGAACGGTTCATCCCGCCTTCACTTGTGCCCGTTGTTGCTGCGCGTCAAGTGGCATTCCGGAAACTCCATGGTTCCTTTCAGAATAAAACATTTTCTAGCGGTTATTTCTGCCTGATGTTGATAAAACAAAAGAAACGTTTCAAGTTGTGATGCCACCCACAGCGCCGAGGCGTCAGACATTGTGTCCCTGTGCAAACACACTTTAGATCAGAGTTGGGGAACCCTGGTCTTTAAGGGGCGATGTCCGTTCAGGATTTCCATTTCTCCCCACTCAGCACACCTGATTCAAATCAAATGGATCCAACAGCGATCAAGTTCTGCACAGAGACTCACTTGTTGGAATCAGGTGTGTTGGAGCAGGGACACGTGGAAGACCTGCAAGATTTGGGGCAAGTTTCCCCACCCCTGACTTAGATTAAATAGATCCAACAGCAGATTGGGCTCTGTGCGCAACTCCACTACTTCTGAACTTAAGCCAGCTCCTTTGTTTCCTGTCTTTCATTACTGGACAAACTGATCAATTCAGGTGTGTCTAGCCATTGTCATCGTGGTTGCTGAGGTCAGGTACACCTGGATTAATCAGTTTATCCAGCAATGAAAAACAGGAAACAAAGGAGCTGACTTACATCAGGAAATAGTGGAGTTGTGCATAACCAAATCTATGCTGATTGGAATCACGTGGTTCAGTGGCTGGGCAGAACTAATTCGTGGCATAGAAATGGTTTGTTGATGCTACAGTCTCTCACCTCTATGCAATTACTTATTAATTTGAGTCAGGTGTATTGGCACAAGGACACTGGTGATCCCTGACCAACAGTGTGCTGTTTCTGTCAGAGTGACCAATACAACTGCATTGGCTGGCATGTGACAAATGCTGGTAGAAGAATGGGGTGCCATCCCACAGCAGTGTGTGATGGTGACCAGCATGAAT
>JALJCO010001012.1:0-22500 GCA_023101725.1 Atherinomorus stipes
AGGGGTGTAACGGTACACATAAATCATGGTTTGGTACGTACCCCGGTATAGGAGTCACGGTTCGGTACGGGTTCGGTACAACGGGGGAAAAAAAAGATTAAGAAAATCACATGTGGAAGACTAACTTTCTTCATTTATTTTGAACAGACACCAATTAAGTGCAAAGTAATAACCACCTCCTTTTATAAAAGTGGAAAATAACATTAAACAAATGTATTCGGAGGGTTGTAATTCTCAAAAGCTACACTGAGGTAGTCAGGTAGCACTTTGGCAACATCATTATGAGAAACATTTTCAATGTTGTATTACAAAGTTAAATGTAAACTATGCTGGCACCAGTCAAAATAAAATTTTGAAAACAGAACTGAATAGCATCTTCTGATGTTAAAAATAGAAAATAAATTCACAAAAAAACAAAAATGAATCTGTGCCTTTAGATGTAACGCATCACATGTGTGATAAACTTGGTCTGTTAACTAACCTCTGCACCACTTGAGAAGGTACTAAAGTGTCATTCAATTTGAGGTTTTTCTTCAGAAAATGAGTTTGTCTACATTGTCTGTAGTGAGGGCAAGATCTGCTGGCAGTAACAATGTCCCCTGCCGTGGAAAAAACCCTCTCGCTGGGGACTGAAGTCGCAGTTGCGGCCAGGTAATGCTTTGCCAACATGGCGAGGTTAGGATAAAGAGACTCGTGCGCCTTCCACCAGGCAAGTGGGTTGGAATCGGTTGAAATGCAGTCCTTTGCCATGTAGGCATACACTTCATCCTTTGACTGCTGCTTCCAATCAGGTTGGTTACGCTGCTCTGTTTTAAAGAGTGGGCTAAAAGTTCTACCATGGCCGACTTCTTTGGTGGAGGAGGAGATGCTGCCTCAGAATGTGCCGTCACTGGAAATGAAGTCGCCTGTGATGAAGTTGATGGACTGGCCTCTGTGGTCTCTCTGGTCGCATCCTGCAGTACAAAATAATTTTTAAAAAGTCATAATAATAAGTGAGTACCAAGTTCAGCAGTTCAAGTTGACACACGAGACACGTTACAAAAATATTAAAAAACCAGTAGCATGTAAAATAAATACATACCTGTTCAGCTCTGTTCAGGACTTCTGTGATGAGATCCTCGTAGATTTTTTGTTGGCAGGCAGGCTCCAGGTGGGGTAGTGCCTTGAACCTTGGGTCCAAAGCCGTGCACTTGTGAAGGAAGTCCTGAAGCCCAGGCTCAGAGTACCGGTTTTGCAGATTTTCTCTGATCGCCTGTTTGATTTCCCTGACAGTAGGAACATCCTCATCATTTTGTCCCATAGATTTCAAGATCATTGTTTTCAGTGGTAAGATCATAGAAACTGATGGTGATGTTTCAGTGCTCAATATTGTAGTGATGGTCTTCAGGGGCTTCATGATCTCAACCACACACTCTGCAACGCTCACCTCCTGATCAGTCAGATTGGTGATTTCCTTGTTCTTGAGGGACCTCTCTGTTAGTGCTGAGTAAATAGCTGTTTGCTGTTCAAGATATCGCTCAACCATCTCATAGCTGGAGTTCCAGCGTGTGGGAACATCATGGATGAGACGATGTTTTGGCAAATGCAGCATTTCTTGCTTCTGCTCCAAGACATGTGCAGCAACTGTGCTCCGATGGAAATAAGAGACAGCTCTTCGGATTTTTCCCAGGAGTCGGGACACCTGGTTGACTGCCATAGCTTTCTGTGATGCCAGGTTTAAAGTGTGGGCAAAGCATGGGATTTGTGGACCCAGTCCTGCTTCATTAACTGCATTGACTATGTTTATTGCATTGTCTGTGGTTACTGCAATGGTTCTGGGCTTTTCAAGTTTCCACTCTGTTACTGCCTCTTGTAGCTTCTTGGCTAACTGAGTGCTGGTGTGTTGTTCGTACACTGGGCGTGTTGATAAAACTGGATTTTTCATTTCCCACTCGGGGGTGATGAAGTGGGCGGTAACCGTGAGGTAGCTTTCAGTGGAACGGGATGTCCACCCATCCGTTGTGAGTGCAACAGCTTGTGCAGTAGACAGTTCATGCTCCACCACTGCTCGTGCACGTTTGTAAATGGCAGGGACCACAGACTGACTGATATGCGCACGGGATGGAACCGTGTAGCGTGGCTCAAGCACCTTTAATAAATACCTGAAGCCGGGCTCCTCTACTGCAGCATATGGGCGCATAGATTTTGCTATGTATATGCCAATTGCTTCTGTGATGGTTTTGGCCCTGTCAGCATTGATGTTGAGAGGTGGCTTGAAAGCAGCGGGAATAAGTTGTTGCACCAGAGGCTTTTTTTTCCTCTCACCAGTGACAGACATGTCGGGGTGATGTCGTCTTATGTGCGTTAGCATGTTTGAGGTATTGCCAGCGACATACCGCACCTCCGTGAAACATCATGGCAGACAGTCTTTGTGCGGTCATCCACTCGCTTGCCATCACCGTTATATTGTACTGGGAAGCCAAAGTGCTCCCATACAGCTGATTTAAATGAAGCTGGTGGCTCCGCTAACTCCACACTCTCCATCACTTTCACTTTCCTTCTTCGTCTGACTTTTACTTGCTTCTTCTTCTTCCTTCTTCTGCAATTCTGGCAGGTTTTAGGCTCGTTACCGCTACCTGCTGCCAAGTGGGGGCATGACTTTTAGAAAGGACTCAATGGAGGGGAAAAAAAAAAAACCTCGCTCGGACGTATTCGTCGTGTGACTGCTTGCACCGAACCTTGACCCCCGTACCGTGACGGCACGGGACAAATACAAATAACGTTACACCCCTATTAGATACTACCATATATCAGATACTAGCAGGTATTAGATATAGTGATCCAAGGAACACAACTGATGACTTGGCAAGATTCCGTGCACGTAACCAGTTGTTGACATCTGGTCTTTCCAAATTTGATGACACACCTGAGCATTATCAGGCTTGGAAAGCTTCGTTTATTTGTGTCATAGAACCACTGAGGCTGAGCCACAGCGAACAAATGGACCTGATGGTTAAGTATCTTGGAAAGGAGTCAAGTGAACATGCACGTAGAATACGTTCCGTCAACTTGAGCCAGCCAATTACTGGTTTAAAAGCGATTTGGTCAAGGCTAGACAAAATGTACGGATCAGCAGAAGTACTGAGAATGCCCTCTTTTCCAAAATAGAGGTATCTCCTAAAGGTCCAGACTAAAGACAGCCAAAAGCTTCAAGAACTTGCAGATTTGCTCCAAGAGGTTGAGATTGCAAAGAAAGGTGGTACTTTGCCAGGGTTAGCATATCTTGACACAGCCAGAGGCATACAGCCAATAGTAGAAAAGCTGCCATACTTACTCCAAGAACGCTGGATGTCACAAGGCTCAAAGTATAAAAGAGAGAACTTTGTCTGTTTCCCACCTTTTTCTTTTTTTAAAGATTTTGTGTGTAGGGAAGCCGAGGAGAGGAATGACCCTAGCTTTAATCTTTCTCAACTTACAAATCCTCTGCATAAGAAAGAGAAGCATGGATAACTCAGAACACCAGTGTTTGCCAACAAAACAAGTGTCTATATGAAAGACCATCTTCATATCAAGAGACTGCAAAGGACAACCAGAATCTTAACAGAAGATGTCCGATTCATGACAAACCTCATCCACTCAGTAAATGCAGAGGTTTCCTGAAAATGCCTCGGGACGAGCGTATTCAGTTTCTCAGAGGAAGTCCCCTATGTTTCCGATGCTGCGCTTCCACTTGTCATCAGGCGAATTGCAAGTGTGAGGCACAGAATGTGGGGAGCTGGAAACACATTGCAGCTCTTCACCCAAACGTCGAGACCCCTCCCAGGTGCCATCACAACCTTTGTCGACCACAGAGGACGGCGGGGAGGAAGAGGAAAAAGAAGATATCACTTCAAACTGCACACAAGTTTGTGGTACTGGTAGTAGCAGCAGGTCATGTTCGAAGATTTGCTTAGTTAATGTGTATCCTGCTGGTCATCGCAAAGAATTAAGGAAAATGTATGCCATTTTAGATGACCAGAGCAACTTGTCATTGGCGAGAACTGAACTCTTCGACATCTTCAACATTCAAGGAACTGAAGCAATTCATATACCTTGGGTACATGTATGGGAGTGACGCAGGCCATTGGGAGAAGAGCCAGTGGTTTCATGGTGGAATCCATTGATGGGAAAACATGTCTCCCACTTCCCACACTCATTGAGTGCGACCACCTCCCTAACAACAGATCAGAGATACCCACACCAGAAGCGTTTATCACCACCAACATCTGAGGAAAAATATGATCAACACTTCTGGATAACAGCTCTAACATCCTACTTCTAATAGGAGAAAGAGATTTGTTGTGTGTACACAAAGTGCGTAAAACAGATAAGTGGGTAGAGAGCAGAGAACCAATGGTTCATGTTCTAGACCTAGATGGGTCATCATCGGTGAAGTCTGTATCAATGGAAAAACACAGGCCTATTACAGGCAGTTGTATGAAAACATCCTATTCTGAGATAAACTGAAGGCCCTCTCTTATGCCAAAGTGTGAGAACAAGATCAGAGTTAAGGACAACTACAGCCTCAGTGAACCTGATTGCACTTCAGGGAGATCAGTCTTTCAAAAGACAGACCAAGACAATCAGTTAGCACCCTCGATTGAAGACAAGATCTTTTTGGACCTAATGGAAGAGGAATTCTTTCAAGATGATTCCAACAGCTGGGTAGCACCCTTGCCATTCCGTCAACCTCGACGGCGCCTTCCCAACAACCGAGAGTATGCGGTCAAGCGTTTTACATCACTTCGGCACACTCTTCAAAGAAAGCCAGAGATGAAACAACACTTCTTTGAGTTTATGCAAAGGCTGCTCGACAATGGTCATGCCGAGCTCGCACCGCCCCTCGAAGCAGGCAAGGAGTGCTGGTACTTGCCCATTTTGGTGTTTATCACCCAAAAAAACCAGACCAAATACGTGTCGTATTTGATTCATCTACAAAGTACGATGGGATTTCCCTCAATGATGTTCTTCTGCAAGGTCCAGACCTTGGCAACAGTCTCATTGGCGTCCTCTTAAGATTCAGGAGAGAGCCAATAGCTGTTATTGCGGATATAGAGCAGATGTTTCACTGCTTTGTGGTACGAGAAGATTGTCGTGATGTGCTCCGCTTTCTGTGGTACCAGGCCAACGACCCAAACGGTGAAGTGGTGGAATATCGGATGAGAGTCCATATTTTTGGAAATAGTCCCTCTCCTGCGATTGCCATTTATGGGCTTAGGAGGGCAGCAAAGGAACAAGAGCAGCTCTATGGCAACAAGATAACGCACTTAGTAGAGAGAGAGTTCTACATGGATGATGCCTTACTGTCATTCTCTTCAGCAACAGAAGCCATCAATCTTGTTGAGCAGATTCAGGACACGTTAGCAGTTTCTAACTTACGGTTACACAAGATTGCATCGAACAGCATTGATGTCATGAGCTATTTTCCTGCTGAGGATAGAGCCAAGGACGTCAAGGACTTGGATCTCTTCACAGATGAGTTTCCACAACAACGCAGCTTAGGTGTCATCTGGAACATCAAGTCTGACACCTTGACATTCAAAATCCCAGAGAGCCCAAAGCCTTTCTACAAGACGTGGTGTTCTTTTCACTGTAAACAGCTTGTTTGACCCATTCGGCTCTTTAGCACCAGTCACCATCCAAGGGAGAATGATCCTCAGGAGTCTTACAGCAGAAAATGCAGAATGGGATAAGACTTTGCCTGAAACTAAATTGGAAGAGTGGAGAGGATGGCATTGGTCTTTGTCTGCTTTGCAAGAGCTGAGCATTCCACGTACCTATGCCTCTCTTTTCCTGTTTCAACTGCAAAATGCAAAGAGCTTTGCATTTTCTCAGATGCATCTGTGAACGCAATCTCAGCTGTTGCATATCTAAGGCTTGGACACCATGACGGTCACTATGAAGTCGGGTTTGTCCTAGGAAAGGGCAAAGCTTGCCCGTTCAGAGCTTACCATTCCCAGGCTAGAGCTGTGTGCAGCTGTGCTAGCTGTGGAACTGGCTGAGGTAATTGTCAATCTAGATTAACCTTGACCTGGATGAAATCAGGTTTTACAGACAGTAAAGGTAGTGCTGGGCCACATACACAATGAGAAACGCAGATTTTATGTCTTTGTGAGCAACAGAGTCCAAAGAATCAGACGATCATCACAACCTCAATAATGGAGATTTGTGCCCTCAGAACTAAATCCAGCAGACTGTGGTTCAAGGTCTGTTAGAGCAGGCCAACTAGCTGACACATGTTGGCTCACTGGTCCAGCTCTCAAGAACCCCATGAGTATGAGGTTTAGCCGAAGAAGAACACCATGATGTCATTGCTCCAGAAAAAGATGTTGAGATCCGTCCTATGGGAACAAACATGGCCACAAAGATCTCTGGATGTCGTAAGCTTGGGTCAAGACGTTTTGAACGTTTCTCTGATTGGAGATCGCTTCTGAAAGCAGTTGCCAGACTAATTCACATTGCAAGCTGCTCTGTCAAGCAGCAATCAGACGGTAACTGTGCTAGCTGGCATTATTGTAAAAACCTTTCTCCTGTGGAAACAAGCAAAGCAGAACATCTGAAATAAGCACAGCGCAACAAGAGACCTATGGGCAGGAGCTTTCATGTCTTAAGTCAAAGCAGAGTCTTCCAAGGAGCAGCCCTATCCTCAAGCTCAACCCTTTTGTTGATGCTGATGGTCTACTGCGGGTAGGAGGTCGGATAAGCCAATCACAGTTGGATGCGAGCGAAGTTCATCCTCTCATCATCCCCAACAAACACCATCTGGCAAGACTGCTTGTGCGCCATCATCACCAGAAAGTAAGACATCAAGGCAGACATCTAACTGAAGGTGCCATACGTGCCAGTGGCATATGGTTGGTGGGTGGAAAACGCCTTATAAGCAGCATCATATACCAGTGTGTCACATGCAGAAAATTGCGTGGCTCATCTGAGCAACAACTCATGTCAGACTTGCCTGAAGAACGGCTCAAAGTGGATCCTCCTTTCTCTTATGTAGGCTTAGATGTATTTGGGCCTTGGGAGATTGTGACAAGGCGCACACGAGGGGGCCAGGTTAACAATAAGAGATGGGCAGTATTATTCACATGTATGTCGACGAGAGCCATCCACATTGAAGTGGTGGATTCACTGAGTTCCTCCTGTTTCATTAACGCACTTCGGAGGTTCTTTTCAATCAGGGGCCCTGCCAAGCAGTTAAGGTCAGATCGTGGTACCAACTTTGTTGGTGCTTGCGGCGAACTGAAACTGACTCCACAAGACTCCCCTGATCCAGATGTGAGGGACTACCTACTTGACCAAAGATGTACCTGGGTGTTCAACCCCCCCATGCATCCCACATGGGAGGGTCTTGGGAGCGTATGATTGGGGTTACTCGGCGGATACTGGACTCCTTGCTTCTGGACACTAGCCGGTCTAGGCTCTCTCATGATGTTTTAGTGACTTTCATGGCAGAGGTTTCGGCAATTGTAAATGCAAGACCTCTTATTCCTGTCTCAACAGACCCAGATGCTCCCCTGATTCTGACACCATCACTACTTTTAACACAAAAGACAGGTGTGCCACCTCCTCTGCCAGAGGAATTCACAGATGGAGATTTGCTGAAGACTCAGTGGAGGAGAGTTCAGGCTTTGGCAGATCACTTCTGGTCAAGATGGCGGAAGGAGTACTTGTGCACTCTGCAAAAGCGTCAAAAATGGCATTCTGTGAAGACCAATCTCAAAGAAGGGGATGTAGTCTTACTGAAGGACAGCACATCAAAGAGGAATGAGTGGCCTATGGGTCTCATTGTCAAGTGTCACCCCAGTCGAGACGGTCTTATAAGGAAGGTTGATGTCAAAATTGTGCGGAACCGTGGTGTAAAGATCTTCTCCAGGCCATTGCACTGAAGTCATTCTCCTCTTGACTCCCAGCAATATGGACATTTGAGTGGTGGCATCTCTTAAAGACGCCAGGCGGGGAGTGTGCTGGAACCCTCTGTGTGACTCTTTTTGCCACCTTGTGGTCAATAGTGGCATTGCAGCTATATTAGTTGAGAGTTAAGTTTCATTTCTCAGTTGTTCACCATGTGCTCAGCCATGAGGTCTGCCTGCTACATTTTCCTTTGGTTACTTCCATTTGGCAACGTCTGTAAGTATTGTTGTGTTTTATTTGTAAGTATAAGGCCATTTGGGCTTTATGAAAGGCAGAAAGCTTCTTTTAAGAATATATAGAATTAACATTACCATGTTGTATTGTTTTACTGATTGTGTCTTCGATGCTTTATGTTTTTCAGTTTTACATTCTTCCCAAGTGTAAATACATGAAATTACTAAAAACATTTTTCTTTTGCTAAGAAGAAATTTTTATATGGAAATACATTGAAAATGTATTTTAACATTCTTTCTTTTGTGAAATGAAATGGCATCTTTAAAAAATGGAAACTTCATGTCTTTTTACAGTTACAGGCTTTTCATGTTATTTCATGTGAGACTTGTAAATTCACAGCCTATTTCCATAATTTTATCATTATTTTCCGGATTTTTGAAAATGGGGGAAAAATGTGATAATATCACAGAAAAAATCGGTGATATTACAGATTTTTTTTTTTAACAGTGCAGACTCCGGTCAGGGTAGCAGAATTCCTGAATCTCTCTATCCCCAAACTACTGTCGAAAATATATAGATTATCATTAAAACTGGATGATTCAATTTCCCTTCCAACTTTGAAGTGGGAGGCTGACTGGTCCCAGAACCCTTAACCAAAACGCATGGACACAGATATGTTTAAACACGTTCCTAATGACTAAAAACTCAAATATACAGTTGATACAATTCAAGGTTTTACACAGAGTACATTACACAGGACAGAGGATGTTCAAGATGGGTCTGTCACCTTCAAATATTTGTTTGCACTGCAATGAGAATACAACAGACAATTATCTTTACGCCTTGTGGTCTTGTCCACCTGTCCAGAGGTTTTGGCTTCAGGTATGTGATGACCTGTCAACGTGGCTCAGGTGTAACTTTCCTGCAAGCCCCGCACTGTGTTTACTGGGGGACTTGGTCTTTTCTGCGCTGGGAGCCTGTTCGGCCCGGCCGCTTGGTTGGGTGGGACTAATTGGCACGAGTGAACTCTTGCGGGTTGGGCTCGCCTGGTTTGGGGGGCTGGGTGGGGTGGGCTATGGCGTGGGGGAGGATTGGTGGCCCCACGGTTCCCATCTGTGGTGTATGTGGGTGGGTGTGTGTCTGGAGGGTGGGCATGGATGCGTGTGGATGTGAGTGCAGGGGGATGCGTGTGTGGTGGTGTGTGGGTGGGCAGGGGTGTATGGGAAATGTGCGTGTTCGAGCGTGGGTGGAGGGGCGCATGGGTGGGGTTTGTGTGTGTTGGGGGTGGAGGCATTTGTGTGCAGGGTTAGTGTGGATCTGTGGGGGTGGGGATGCAGGGGCGGATGGGTGGAGTGTGGGGTGGCTGGATTGGTGAAGGGCGCTGGCGGGGGTGAGGGAGTGTGTCTGTCGGGGGCGTGGTGGGGGTGTGGGCCTGTGTGTGGGGAGGGGGGCGTGGGGACCAGTGGGGCAGATGCTGATGTGTGGGAGGGGTGGGCTGCGGGTGTGGATGGGCTGGGGTGCGTTGACGGGGGTAAAGGTGTGTGGTTGTTTGGGGTGTGGTGTGGGGGTTGGTCCTCCGCAGGTGGAGAGGAGTGTGGTGGGCTTGTCTGGGGGGTCCGTTTGAGTGAATGTGACTGAGAAGTCATGGTGTGATTGGGTGTGGTTTTTGTTCTTCCGTTTCGGGTAGGTGTTGGCTTGTGTGTGGGGATGGATGTGCGGCAGCTGGCGTGCCTCTTGGGGGGGTCTGCAGGGCCTTGGGATGGTGGGCCTGTGGGCTCTGGCGTGAGGTGGTCAGGTGCCCCAGGGGGCCGGCGCTGGCCCCTTGGCAGTGGGTGCTGGCTGCCTGGCCGTGGGGGCGGCCGTGCCTGGCTCCTCCTGCCCTGGAGGGGTCCTTAGAGGCAGGGGTACCTAGTGCCATCAACGGCTCAACTTCCAGAGGGGAATCCACACCCCCCTGGTCTCCCTTCTCTAGATCGCTCCCCCCCTCCACTCTACCTCACACACACACGTACGGTCTTGGGGAGGGCAGGGGTGGGGCGCAATGGGGGGGGGGCATCAAAGTGCCTTCGTTCGCCATGTCCTGAGACAGCCTGCTCCTCAGTCATTAATCACACTTTGTTACCTACACACATAAAATAACAACAGCACACAACCACTTTTGAGACGTGTTTAATTAAAGAAATAAAATGAATAAACAGGATATCAGGGGGAGCCTTGTGTTCATAAACTTCCTCTTGGCAAAGCAAATCTGTTCAACACAATAAAGCAACCAGATCACCATTCTGCTGCTACCATGCTGGACAGGACAAGTGGAAAAAAAAAAAGAAAAAGTGTTGTATTCAAGATCTAGTCTTTAAAGGAGCCCTATCATGAAAAATGGACTTTTAAGAGCTTTTCAGCATGTCAGTGTGTTATTTCCTTATCAAGAAATGATTTAAATCGTTAATTTTCTTCATTCATGCATATTTGAGTAATCTACATGAATATTTAAACCAAGTGCTACCTCCCTGCAAACGGCTGACTACCCACCCCGTTACGTATGAACGTGGCACCAATCACGAAAGTCCAAATGCGCACGCTCAGTATCGTAGCAAGACGCCCTCTGTTGAACAGAAACTCAGAGAATCCTATCCACACTCTCTGAGGAAGAAACTAACACCTGCAGGAAGATTTCCTCAGAGACAAGCAGCCATCAGCTAACAGACGTTTGATCCAGAGTTCAGGAGAATTTTCTTCCTTTTTTTCTTTTTTTTTTAAGCTCTAGAGGACAGCAAGTTGGGGAAAATGCAGTTACGTTCAGCGTGGTTATGTTCAGCGTGGGAGTTTATTTGTTGTACTGGATGGATCGACTTGCCAGAAGTGGTTGGATTATAACTTCAGGAGCAGAAAAAAAAACTCAACTTTGTGTGTGAACTTCACTCCTGACAACTTCATGAATCTCGGGCAGTAAAGTGTTTTTTCTCTGGGATTACTTCTGAAACCTGACGCAGTTCCTACTATAAAAACGCGCATGGACAGACAACAACACTGGTGAGTCAACACATCTCTCAGCTCAATGCTAACTGTTAGGCTATGATTTGTTCGCTAATTTACTTACTTGTCAGGGGTCTCTGTGGTACTTCTGTGGTACTGCGTATACTTCAAACTCCATATCAGACTCTGGGTCGAGCGCATACAGCTCCATAACAGGCTGGTCTGTTTTATCCCGTCGATCGGAGTAATTATCCATCAATGTTTACTACTAACATCCACATGAGAGCTGCCGGTGCCGGTGCTACAGACAATTCTGTGACCCTTCAGAATAAGTGTCTCTTCCGGGGCGACGTCATGAAATGGGCGTAAAACATGCTGCAATTGACCTATGGCTAAGCCCCGCCCCCTCCACTCACTCGGACAAACAACATTCGGTGACAGGCGCTATGTGACATTTCGGGAGATGACAGCTGTCAACACGGACAACAGACGCATGATCAGACAGAGAAATCATGACGAGATAAATTAAAAAACATAAAAACAATACAAACAAACAAAAAGAAATTGTTCAGAAGTCTTAAACTGGGAGTAGAGATCAGCCTGTGAATCTCTGAATGTGACTCGTGTCGCTCCCTCAGTTTCTTGCACAAACTGCTGCACGGCTGCTGTTGTTGTGCCAAAAAGTGATCATCTGACAAAAACTGATCAAACAGCCACAGAAGTGGAGCAGTCTGGCTGCAGCTTGGAAGCCAGAGGCGTGTCGTTATCGACGTTACTACACCACACCTGTACTACACGACAGCGTCTTATGTACCGTTACCACGTACCAAAACTAGCATGTTTGGCTAGCGTTAGCCAACTTAAACTAACGTTAGGGAAGGTAACTTCATATTTCTTTCAAGCAAAGTGACAACATGTTGCCTCGAATACGATGTTGCCTTACCTTAGAACAGATGTAGACATCCTTGTTCATTTTATCCACGTTCAGTTGATGTTGTGGTCTGCCGCATAACTTTGGCTTGATGTGACTTGGTAAAAGGCAAAAAATACACCCTGTCACCCAGCCTCTCAGGATACCTAGTGTCGGAGTTGCATGTACCCCATGCACACGTTTGACCATTTTAAACTAAAAAGAACACATAAAAACGAACAAAAACGGACTAACTTCAATGCATTTCAATGGACGTTCAAGCAGAGAATGTCCGAGTGTATGGGATAGCTGTGCGCACTGTGATTGGCTCATCGCGTTTGGGGGCGTGGTTTAGCCATAGGTCAATTGGTCGAGAGCTCCGCGGTTCAGTACAGTCAGCCATCTTACTTCCGTGTTGGAAATTAGATGCATCGAAAAACTAATATTTAACACCAAATTAGTTTCTATAGTAACGATGGGAACATATCTAGCTTATAAATGCCTGTATTTGACTTTTGGAACATTTGAAAAGCATGATACAGCTCCTTTAAATGCTGATGTGTTTAAGAGATGGAGCGATAACTATCCTGCTGTCAGCTTGGGGTCAGAGGGAGGCTCTGAGCAAATCCCAGGAATTACATGGAGCGCAAGATTTATCAATGAAATAATATCAGCTGTTTGACTGCATCCAGAATTAGACAGAACACCTCCCTGCAGATGGCCACTGGAGAGGATAACAAACCTTCATTTTTAATTATTTGGTAAAAACTAATAAAGCAAAATGATGGATGTCGATTTTCCTTTGTTGTCTTGTGCAAATAAAATAATTTTCTAAAATAATTTATCAACTTGACTACAAGATTTTAAAAAAAAGGTTATTACTTAGAAAATCTGATTATCTTGTCCAGTAATAATGAAATAATGACACAATTTGACCAAGTAAAATTACTTAAAATGTTATTAGGCTAAAATATTTAAGTAAATAAACATGAGAAAACTGACTTAAAAGAAAAAATAAGTATAAACAATTCAATCCATAGAAATAAGAAACACATTTATTTCAGAAAAAGAATAGTTTAAATTTAAAATACAGCTTTAGAATCGTTACGCTATGACAAAATATTGAGAATAGATAGATAGATAGATAGATAGATAGATAGATAGATAGATAGATAGATAGATAGATAGATAGATAGATAGATGACTCATCTGATTCTCAGTGAAGTTCCGCTGCATCCCCCCCCCCCCCCCCCCCCCCCCCCAGTTTTTATCTTCCAACGCTGTCCCGTGCGGTGTTATAGCAAAATCTGTGATCATCGGAATCTGTGACTGTGCTCGTGAAAAGGCTAACTGTCACTAACTGTCACAAGGTGAATTTGTGTGTACAAGTAACGTAAAATGACTGCGTCGGTTGCTTGGCAACCGAAGCTTCTGGGAGGTGTCGGAGGTCTCTGCGGGGCTACGGAGAACTTTCTGTTGGATGAAAAGTGTCTGACAGAATGAGGAGTGCTGGAAAGAAGAGAGAAATGCTCAAAGACATCTTAATTCGCGTGGAGAGAGACGGAGACACGCAAACTTTCAGAGGAGTTCCGAACAAGTGAGTGTTTTTAAGTGGTTTTAGCTAACAGCTAGCCAAAGCTAAGACGAAAATAAACGTTAGCACTGTGCTAACGGTTAGCAGCTTTGTTCGTTTATTTATTCATTTGTTCATTTCTTAGCCAAATGAGAGCAATATAATGAAACAATACAGGAATACATTGAGAAAATACATTTAAAAACAAACAAACAACAACAATTGATGAATGTATCTGAATGTTTCTGGTTTTGTGTTGGTAGAATCTTGTTTTTAATGCCTCCTGGTTCTGCATTATTTGTTTAGTTTTATTTAATCCCCATTTCCATTTAAGCCCTTTTAATGTAAAGTAAAAACTGAGAGGGAGATATTCAAGATGTAATTTCACCATTTAAGCTGCTTAACGAAATAAAATTAATAGTTTCCTTGAGTTAAAATGCTGGTAGATTTTAATCTGAGTTGTAGGGATGGGTGATACCAAAAGTTTTCAAATCCATACGATACCAGTGGTACTTTTTCATCGATACCAACACGACACTGTTTGTCCCCTAAAAGAAAATCATGAATACGTCAGGAATGTAAGGACCCATGCAAGTCAATGACACTGGGCCCCTCTTAGTAAATATTTATGCGTTAAAAGCTGCAATAACCATGCTTTACAGTTTCATATATATATATATATATATACACTGCCTGGCCAAAAAAAAAGTCACCACCTGGATTTAACTAAGCAAATAGGTACGAGCCTCCTATTGGATAATTACTGCATGGGCGATTATCTTTCAGCTGGCAACAAGTTATTTAACTCCAACTGGTGCAATGACTTGCTTCTCATTTCCTAAACAACCATGTGGAAAGACACATCCGTGGTCGTGGAAAAGATGTTAGTCTGTCTGAGAAGGGTCAAATCATTGGCATCAAGAGGTGAAAACATCTAAGGAGATGCAGAAACTACTAAAACTGGGTTCAGAACAGTCCAACGCATTATGAAAAACTGGAAGGGATAGACCATCGTCTTCCAGGAAGAAATGTGGCCGGAAAGGCAGATGAAGTGATGCAGCATCATGCCTAGTGCTACTGTATGAGCCTGTGGGGGCAGTGTGATGATCTGGGGTTGCTGCAGTTGCTCAGGTCCAGGTTCAGCAACAGTATGAGCTCAGATAATGAGGTCAGCTGATACCTGAATATACTGAATGAGCAGGTTATTCCATCAATGGATGTTTCTTTCCTGATGGCACGGCCATATTCCAAGATGACCGTGCCAGAATTTATCGGGCTCAGATTGTGAAAGATGGTTCAGGGATCATCAGACATCATTTTCACATATGGATTGGCCCCCACAGAGTCCAGACCTGAACCCCATTGAGAATCTTTGGGATGTGCTGTGGTCAGACTCTACAATCATCATCAAGATCTTGGTGAAAAATTGATGCAACAGGATGCAAATAAATCTGGTGACATTGCAGAAGCTTCTGGAAACACAGCGAATGCTGACGCAATCAAAGCTAAAGGCTCCAACCAAATGTTACATGTTTGACCTTTTTTTGTTGGCGACTTTTTTTTTGGCCGGGCAGTGTATATATATATTGTAAATCCGTTGTTGGATACAACATCCCTGACCTCATCTGACAGAAGACACCACAAGAAGTTACCAAATAACTTCAGTACAGGTTAAGATTATTGACATTTATTCTGTGAAATTTTCAAAAATTAAATGTAATAGTGGTATTATAAATTTATCAAAACATAATGTATAACAATCTGCATTTAAAAGAATTAATGCATTAAAAATAAAAACAAGCCTTCACACCAGTGATGGGAAATACCAAAATGTCTCCTGTCGATATGATGCTAGTAGTTTATTGTACTGCAAGGGCAATATTCAGATATGATATTAAAATATCATTTTACAATGATATATAATATACTATAATATTAAATTAGTACTTATTTAATATTATAATATATTATATATCATTGTAAGACTTGAGAACAGAAGTAAGAAAGAAATACCACCATCATGTGATACAGAAGAGAATCTGATAGGTACCACCATCATGTGATACAGAAGCTAGAATCTGATAGGCTACCACCATCATGTGATACAGAAGCTAGAATCTGATAGGCTACCACCATCATGTGATACAGAAGCTAGAATCTGATAGGCTACCACCATCATATGATACAGAAGATAGAATCTGATAGGCTACCACCATCATGTGACACAGAAGCTAGAATCTGATAGGCTACCACCATCATGTGACACAGAAGCTAGAATCTGATAGGCTACCACCATCATGTGACACAGGAAGCTAGAATCTGATAGGCTACCACCATCATGAGATACAGAAGCTAGAATCTGATAGGCTACCACCATCATGTGACACAGAAGCTAGAATCTGATAGGCTACCACCATCATGTGACACAGAAGCTAGAATCTGATAGGCTACCACCATCATGTGACACAGAAGCTAGAATCTGATAGGCTACCACCATCATGAGATACAGAAGCTAGAATCTGATAGGCTACCACCATCATGTGACACAGAAGCTAGAATCTGATAGGCTACCACCATCATGAGATACAGAAGCTAGAATCTGATAGGCTACCACCATCATGTGACACAGAAGCTAGAATCTGATAGGCTACCACCATCATGTGACACAGAAGCTAGAATCTGATAGGCTACCACCATCATGTGACACAGAAGCTAGAATCTGATAGGCTACCACCATCATGTGACACAGAAGCTAGAATCTGATAGGCTACCACCATCATGAGATACAGAAGCTAGAATGTGGCTGCTTTCACATCATTTTATTGCCTAAAGCTCTCAGAAGTGGAAACAAACTGCATGTTTTGTGTCTGTACAGTGGTATCACCATACTCAAAGAAGTATCAAATCCAATATTTTGTTGGGCCGGTAAGGAAATATCAACATCAGTGTATCGATATGCGCATGGCTATTAGGATAAAACAAAACTGAGCAGTCCTCCAGGAGGACGGATCTCCATGTTAAAGGAACAGTCCACCCACAGAATGATGTATCTTTATCTTCCACTTCCCCTCATGGTGAGAAAGACTCTGCAGCACTTTTTAATATCTCAAATGCAGCCGGCGATCAGGAAGGCTTCTCGTTTCCCCCCAACTTTCATATAATGGAGTTCACCGGGGTCCGAGCCAAAAAGTTCCATAAAAGTCCACAAAAACGTGTCAATATTCCTCCATACTGCTCATCCAATGTAATCCAAGTGTCCTGAGTGGGTAGCGTCCAGAATTTACTGGAAACCATCATTTAGTAGATTTTCAGAGCCTAAACAGTACTACATCAGTACTACATCGCATCTCCTGCGAGCACGCCGATGCCCGTTCACGAAACTATGAAAGCTGCAGCAGACGAGATCGTGCGTTCTCTTTTTCTTTCTCTCTTTGTTTTAAATCAATATCAACCCCTCTTGGACTCTCTTGTGTTTGTCCCGGTTTGTCTGCGGCTCTGTCGCTCTTAGCACAATGTAAACAGAGAATTTCTTCTTCTACACTTGTATTATCGGCAGAGTAGGCTCTGAGCGCAGAGGCTTCTGTAGTTTCGTAAACGCACGTGCGCGCTTCGCGGAAGTACGATGTTCTACTGTTTAGGATCTAAAAATCTAGTAAATGACGTTTCCAGTAAATTCTGGACGCTACCCACTCAGGACACTTGGATTACATTGGATGAGCAGTACGGAGGAATATTGACAAGTTTTTGTGGACTTTTATGGAACTTTTTGGCTCGGACCCCGGTGAACTCCATTATATGAAAGTTGGGGGGAAACGAGAAGCCTTCCTGATCACCGGCTGCATCTGAGATATTAAAAAAGTGCTGTGCTGCAGAGTCTTTCTCACCATGAGGGGAAGTGGAAGATAAGGTTACATCATTATGTGGGTGGAATATTCCTTTAAGCCTGCAGGTACAACCACAGGTCCAGTTTCTGTCCCCTCTCCGTCCTCAGGTCAGGTGATGCTTGTCCCTTCAGCAGAGCCAAGGAGGTCAGGGCTCACCTGGTGAAGGCAGGGTGGAGCCTGGCGGCGTTCGTGTCCGGGCTGGTCCTGGCGTCTCTGTACGGGCTCATGGCTCTCGTCCTGCAGAACCAGCCCGTGTGGTTCTGCGTCCACACCACTGTGATCCTGGCTGGCCTGCTGGGGTTCGGCATGGGCCTGTCAGCCGGTGTTCGGGCCAGCGTCATGGTGATGCTCCCCTCCATGTGCTCAGGTCAGTCAGAGAGGTTTACAAGCTTCTGCCAGGGTTCAAGTTCACTCACTGCTGTTGGCTTGCTGGTTTTATCATGACCAGGTCAGAGCATAACAGTATTTCTACCAAATTCAGAAAAGTTGGGGATATTCAGCTCGATGAAGCAGATGTTTCTCACCATAAGTTCATAAACTTGCGTTTACATAGAAATACTTATATGTAAAACTTTGCAGTACACAACCTTCAAGTGATCATTTAAAACTAAATTAGAGTCAGAATTCCCAAATTATTTCCCAAGACCTCCCAGACCCAGAGACACGTCCTGGACCTCTTCCTGAAGGGGATGAAGCCTTCCTCATCAGTCTCCTGCCTCTTCCTCAGCTCATGGCCGGAACTTCCTCCTCCTCCTCTTCATGACGGTGCTGCTGTCCGGTCCGCTGAGCAACACGCTGGAAAACACGGAGCGAGCTGCTTCCAGCCTGCTGTGTGGAGCCGAGCTGGCGGCCAATCAGACGCAGGAACTGATGCAGAAAGCAGCCACGCCCCTTCTCTGTAAGACACGCCCACTTCTCATTCACAGAAGTAGTTTATTCTGCTGGAAGTACTACAGCTACTGCAGCAGTTTTCCCTCCAAGGAACCGGAACATCTCACTCCACATGTAGAAGGATGGGTTTTTACGCCATGGAGAGTTAAGGCCACATTAAGAAAAACTTTTTTAACAGACTTTGAGAGTGGTCATAATATTACAAGAAAAAAACTCATAATTTTACGAGAAAAAGTACTTTGTTACAAGAATAAAGTTGTAATTTACAGAAGTCGTAAATTAATAAGAATAAAGTTGTAATTTACCAGTTTAAAGTTGTAATTTATGAGTAAAGTTGTAATTTTACAAGAATAAAGTTGTGCTTCATTAGAATAAAGCTGTTATTACGACAATAAAGCCGTAATTTAACAAGAATAAAGTTGTAATTTAATAATTTATCGAGAAAAAAGTTATTTAACAAGAGTAAAGACGTAATTTAACAAGAATAAAGTTTTAATTTAACGAGAGTAAAGTTGTAATTAAACAAGAATAAAGTTGTAATTTCCAAAAATCAAGTCGTAATTTAACACAAATATAGTTGTAATTTAAAGGAGGATGACATAGCAGTTAAAAACTAGTTTATGTTGTTGAGACACTGCTTATGTAAATACTCCAAAGAAAAAACTGCATTTTTTACAGCGGAGTATTGTTTTGAAAACGCCAGAGCTCACTTCCTCAGTAATACAGTTGGGTCCGGTGATGATATGGAGCTTACCCCGGAGACCACGTTGACTTCATTTTGATTGGCTACACCTTATTTGGCTATGACCTTATTTGGAGAATCTAGGTCAAGCTGCGGTCGGAGTTTGCTAAAGGCTAACTGCTAGCAACATGGGCACTTCAGACAGTGAGCTACGTTTATCAGACAAGACAGCATTTAGAAAATAAATAAACTTACAGGTAATAACAAGGTTGTGGGCCCTCCCTCAGTGTGCTGCACAAGTTTGCTTTTAAATCCATTTGTTTGAAAACCCAGACCTGACTGCACAGAAGTTACTACTAGCTCCATACACGCAGCTGAATCAGACAGGGAGGGGGGGGGGGGGGGGGGGGGCGGACAGTGCATGGACTCAGGGGTGTCAAAGTGGTTCCAGAAAGGGCCGTGTGGCTGCTGGTTTTCTTTCCAACCAAGCAGTAGCATACCAGACTCCACTCATCTCATCAAGTGAGTTCAGTCTTAACCTGAAGACTTGACGAGATGAGTGGAATCTGGTGTGCTACTGCTTGGCTGGAAAGAAAACCAGCAGCCACCCTGCCCTCTCTGGAACCACTTTGACACCCCTGGCATAGACCGTTAGGAGAGAGAGAGTGGGGGCGCTGTTTACCCGATAGTGTGCTCTTATTGGAGCAATTAAATTACGTTGAATGATAGAACTACGTAAAATGATGGAACTACGTAGAATGATGGAACTGCGTAGAATGATGGAACTACATAGAATGATAGAACTACGTAGAATGATGGAACTACGTTAGGGCTGTGTTAAACGATTATTTTTTAAACGATTAATCTATCGATTATTTTTTCGATGCATCGATTAATCTAACGATTCACTTTTTAGTTCGATTCGACTCGATTCAATTGATTATCGATTATTTCCTCATAAATTGGCAGACAGTAATATATATATGTGATATAGATATCTAAAATGTAAAAAAGAGCATGAATAAAAAGGCAGTGGGAGCAGCAGCCTTTCATGGAGTTTTTCATGAACCAACAGAATGTAAAATTCATGTTGAAAACACAGCGGACTGAAAAACAGGCTTTTAATTCTTTTTCATTTACATGAAAATAATAATAAAAAAGTCATTATTGAAATAATATGATCATGTAAAATTAGAGGATTTCAGTTAAGACAGATATTATTTTCCAACAAAAGATAATGAAGATAAGTAAACATTCAGAGTTGGACATTATATTGAACATGGGTCTAGCTTCAGAAAAAGTGACATCTTCATCTTTATTCTGTTTATGGTTAATAGGTGCCAATCACTTGGAGAATGTAAATTATTTAAAATTCTTTATTTATCCCAGAAGTGATTACACATACTCATACCACCAGAAGAATCACGGAACACATAGGATTGACAGCACTGACTTTAATTATATTTTTCAGTCAGAACGACGAGACAGCTCCCGCATCATAGCTACGGGGCAGGTTCACCCTTTCACAGTAGTGCGGTGGAGCTCCTGTATCCTATGATGGTCTGCTTCACGACAGATGGATCAGACGTCTCTCAATGACATGGCGTACAATCTTATGGAAGTTGTTTCTTGATATCTTCATAAGCCTTCGACTCGCCATCCCTAATATAAAGTTATACCTACCTTATGTGTATAAAACTTCCTGAGTGTGGGCCTACAAGACTGCCTGAAACTACTCTGGGAGAATGGTAGAGCCACTCGTGGAGATCGCGCCGCTATCTTTGTTTTAGTCTGAAGTCGCATGGCGCCGACATCTTTGTTTTTGTCTGACGATGCATCGGTACGGAATATTTTCCGTGCGACGTATTTTTTGCGTCGACGTAATCGGTTACGTCGACGAATCGTCCCAGCCCTAAACTACGTAGAATGATAGAACCACATAGAATGATGGAACTACGTAGAATGATGGAACTACGTAGAATGATAGAACTACGTAGAATGATGGAACTACGTAGAATGATGGAACTATGTAGAATGATAAGCTGCTGTCTGATTCAACTGTTTCTGAGCAGAGAGACAAAGCTGACAGACCATAAACAGGAACTTTGATTCTCACTCTGACATTCACATGACCTCATCAGAGCACAACAGATCATATTATACACCCAAAACCCCAGAAAAGTGAAATTTGATGTCATGGCACCTTTAAAAGAGTATGTCTTAATTAAACACTAATAAAGTTGTAATGTACAAGAATAAAGTTGTAATATAAAGGGCCTGTACCTGATTTTATTTTAATCTCTCTCAGAAAAATGCTTTCTACACGGTATAAATGTGTTAAAAGAGGTAATTTCATCAAAATAAATCCCTCATTGATTGCGTATCTGCATGAATCCAGGCCTTTTTAGTTTAGGTTTCTAAGGATGGCGTGACGCTCTCTTCATGCCAATGCGGTTCGTTCTACATAAGTTTCGGTTTCCTATCAGCCAATCACAGCGTTTCTAACGAGGAGCGCCCTCCTCTCTCACGTGCACAGCAGCACTTGTAAACAGAACCGCATGGCGTCTGCCGAAGGGAAAGTGATGATACGGCAGCAAAACATCCTGTTAGCATCAAAACTGCCTGTAAGCATCAAAACTGAGGAGGAGAGAGATGAAACGCAGGAGAGACCAACGAAGGAATAAAGTTCGTGTTCTCGGTGGATTGTATGAAGGTAGAGAGCAGCTGGACGCCTCGGACTGAATGTGGATTGGAAGTCCGCCTGGACACGGATTTTTTTCAATAACTTCTTCTCAGTAACATTTACGTCCTCATGCTTCCTCTGCTGGTCTACCGATATAATAGTGATATTTACACCGTATATAACAGTGATATTTACACCGTATATAATAGTGATATTTACACCGTATATGATAGTGATATTTACACCGTATAATAGTGATATTTACACCATACATAATAGTGATATTTACACCGTATAAAATAGTAATATTTACACCGTATATGATAGTGATATTTACACCGTATAATAGTGATATTTACACCGTATATAACAGTGATATTTACACCGTATATAACAGTGATATTTACACCGTATATAATAGTGATATTTACACCGTATATAATAGTGATATTTACACCGTATATAACAGTGATATTTACACCGTATATAATAGTGATATTTACACCGTATATAACAGTGATATTTACACCGTATATAATAGTGATATTTACGCCGTATATAACAGTGATATTTACACCGTATATAATAGTGATATTTACACCGTAACACCACGAAGCTTTACATCACTGCTTCTGAAGTGGCCGGTTAGAAACTTTATCAGGCTGTCATGTTGTTACGTCGCCTATGACATCATAACTCGTCATAACTGTGCATCTGTGTACATAACTGTAGTTACGGTAAACTACCGGTTATGGTAGAAAATGTCATTTAGCTGATCTGCAGCCGTTTACTGCAACCAGA
>JALJCO010001012.1:27500-91673 GCA_023101725.1 Atherinomorus stipes
TATGCCGATATTGATATTTAAAGGTGTCATCACCTGGAAATCCCACTTTTTCACGTAAAAACGTGTACTGGAACGGGACCTCAGTAATAACGTGCCAGAAAGTCCGGAGAGTGAAAGTAACTTCGTCTTTGAGTGCGGGCGCTCTCTTCTCACCAGAATCGGCCACAAGCACGCGCTCTCCATCGTACGCCGTTTGGATTTCTTTCTCCAAATGACGAGAACGAGAGAGGCTGCTAGCTGCTAAGCTAGCCTCTTTAGCACCACCTGAAGGCAGCTGATTACCTGCTGTGGAGTAGACCAGCTTTGTCAGAAAGGACGCCGACGAGGAGGAGGAGGAGGAGGGAGATTGCCATGCTGAGTTGCCTCGGCAGAAATTCCTCAGTTTTCAGTGTAACAGGACGGACAGCTTTACCAGGGAGCAGTGGATTATATTAATCAGTGAGGATGTGCAGTCGGTAAGTGTTGCTGCTGTGTAACTTATTATCTTTTGTGTCAGAGACCAGTAAACGGTGGTAGATGAGCGGACAAGCTGCTAATGTAGCTACAGAAGCTAACAGTGTTTGGTTAACTTCACGTCAGACGTCCGCTCCTTATATTCATCAGAGTCCAGCCCTTTTACTCCGGATCCTCTCCATCAACCGCACCGTTATGTTTTTATCACGCTTTTCTCTGCTGGGACATCATTTCCTTCACCTGCTCTGTCCTGATAAAACTTTGTTTGGCTTTGACGTTTGCCTCGTGAACGCGCTCACAGACAGGTCTAACTCTCGCCACAAACAATAGTTGGAGATAAAAAGAGGTTAAAATGAGCTCATTACATTTTCCTCCCACCCAACTAGAATTAAAAATTCATTTGAAGATAATTTAAGAAGGATTGTGAATGTAAAGTAGCAGCTTATGACACCTTTAAAAGTGGAGTCTTGCATGTAAACAGGTATTCTCATAGTTCAATAATGGGTTTTCTGCCCCTGGTTGCAGGCGCATCCTCTGTCACGTCGCTCAGAAACATCTATGAGAAGCTTCCAGCCTTTTTCTGTCCAGGCTTTAGTCCTGACGTGAAGCTGATAAAACTCTGCTGGAGTTATTCCTACTCAGATGGCAACGTGGACTTCCTCTCGCTCGTTTACGCTGCTTTACGTGGGGGGGTTCAGGTGGATCGCGGCTCCTGAGTGCGACCAGCTGGTTGTGTTTGGCACATTCCCCAGAAACACTCTGGGAGATCTATTAGGCTCGTTGGGCTTCGGCTACCTGCAGCAACTCGGCTGCAGTGAGGGATTGTGGTCCTGCAGTGTTGCATGCTGGTTAGAAACTTTGTCCATCTTCAGACTGCGCTGCACCGGAAAACGTGACCACACGATCATCAAACATCACGGGAGCCGTCTGACAGCAGTCGGATCGTGCAGTTACACCTCAGCAACTGCAGCTTCTGGACCTGCCTCCATGACGACAGAACCTGGTCCTGATTGGTTTCACCTCTCACTGGGCACGTTTACATGGAGACTTTTTTCCTTTTCGGAATGAAATCATTCTGATTGAGGATTTTAGGGCAGCTGTTTCCATGGGAACTAATACATTCGGATCTGGCGTGTATGCGCCAATATTCCTTCAGAATAATCCTGCCTGACATGCGCAGAATGATGTAAATCACGTTATTTATTAAAGACGGAGGTCTACAAACAGCTGATCGTCACAGTCGTTGTGGTTTCTGCAGGACGTTAATGAAGCAGCAGCTGATCCTCATGAGCTCCTACTGGAAACAACCAAGAGGAAAAGCTGTAGAGACAGAGTTTGAGTTAAAAACAAACTTTCTCGCTGTCCAAGGAATGACGTTGTTCACAGCCATCTGTCAAAGTGAGGAAACGTCACTTGTTTCACGTTGACGTCTCATTGAAGCATCGCTGTAAGAGCGCAACCTCACAACTTTCCGATTCAGCGTTTACATGACACCCCGTTCGGTTTGGGGAAAGGAATATTCTACCCCCATGAAACCGAATGAAAATTCAATCGGTTCGGCGCTTTTCATCCAGAAAGAGGCGTTTACATGGATCATTTCATTCCGAAAGGGCTTTTAAACCGAAAGCAATCGGTCTATTTGGGTCCATGTAAACACAGCTACTGATGCAAGCTCTGATTTCCTGACGGGACTTCCATGTGATGCTGCAGTAATAAATCCATTTAGGTGTTTTAAACAGGGTTGTAAATTATCTCAAACAGCCGGTGTTTCATATTGCAGTTAGGCTGATGTTCACAAACCTACCCCCAATCCAAAAAAAATAGGAAAAAATAAGTTTCTATTACTTTTATTTTTTTAAATTCATTCATCAAGGCAAAGCATTAAAGTTTTGTATATTTGAGGCTGGACATTTCCCAGATTACTGTCGTCTATGTTGCACCTGAACAGGCAAATAACATTCTGTCTACTACAGTTAAGTACAAGTTCATGTAACTGGCGTCAACAACATGCTGTCTCAGTACTCTGAAATTAGACTTGATCACATCTGCACAGCGTTCAGTAACTTTCAGCTAAATCAAGGCAAATGCCGCCAGATCCTCCGTCCTTGCAGTCCTCACATTGGCAAACTTTTCCAGGTGAGATGCGCTGCTTCTATGCTCCCCCCCCGACGACTCACGCAGTTCTCGTCTGATCATCAAGTCAGACGGCAGACAGACGCAGTCAGTCCCAACGAACGTACTAACAGAACGATGAAATCTCACGAGATTTCAACATCATTTTGTTTATAAAGTAGGTCAATATTGCGTTTTTCAATATCAATTTGATATTGGCATATGAAAATATCGCGATATTTCAGTGTATTGCTATTTTTCCCACCCCTAGTGTAAACAGAGTTCATACATGGTCATTTGTGTGAATGACCAAATATCCCCTGTTTTTGGGTATTGTGTTTTTCTCTCTTCTCAGGGAGCAGAAACTCCAGGTGCTTCTAGGATATCACGCACATTTCCTGTTAGTTTTCTTTGAACATCTGTCTTTAAGTTTGACTTGTTATGCATAAACACACGTTGAGGATTTTTTCTAATTTTGCAAAAGGAATGAATAATACATTTATTTTTCAGCTTTAATATCAGTATTGATATCGGATATCGGGTTTTAAAATATCGGCATATCAGATATGGGCCAAAATTCCAATATCGTGCATCCCTAATAGCAACCGAAACTGAAGCCATCTGTTTCCCGCAGTTTCCCTCCAGCTGTCCATCAGAGAGCGGCGCGCCGTGCTGGTGGGCGTGGCCTCTGTGCTCAGACACCTGCTGATTGGCGGCCTGCTGGTGGCGCTGGACTTCCTGGTGTTCTGGATTCTGGACCAGGTGCACCACCAGGTGAAGGGGGACGTGATCGCCAGAGGTGAGGCATCCGGCAGGATCAGCCCCGTGCAGTCTGTCCGAGCCGTAACCATGGCGACGGTCTCTCCCGCTCCGTCAGCGCCGGTCTCGGTGGTGGTCCTGGTGGACGGGTCGGGCTACGCCTCGGACATCTACAGAGACCTGGTGGCCTCCTTCAACGTGCTGCAGGAGGGAAATGTGACGGTGATCAGCAGGAGGTGTCTGATGGAGCCGTCGGAGCCGAACTACGTCACCTGCTTCATCCTCGGTACGACATCAACTTGTTTACGGTTTGATAGTTGAGTAAACTGTTGGACTGTATGCTAACGGTAGCAACAGGCTAACGCTGCCTTGTTGTTATATCTAGATATCTAAATTCACAGGTTGAGACCACGATTACTTTATAAAATTACCACATCTACTAAATTTAACAAGTTGTCTAGAGTGTATCTGTTCCCCGGGAGCAGTCATATGTGTGTCATACTGCTACATCTACATGCTAAAAACTGCATGGAATATTCTGCATCCTTATTTCCGTCATACATCACATTTACCTTGTTAGTGAGAAGAAGCCAACTGTGGGTCCGTTTTATTCCCAGACTGGATCGGAGCTCCCTCCAATTGAAAAAAAGAAAGAACAGAGCTGCTTGGGTTTACTCCCGTCTTACTCCGGTTGTTTACTCCCATCTTACACCAGTGCCGGTGTTGTGCTGAAAAACGCCCCCCTGCCGGGGGGACCAGTCAGACTGCAGTTTGCTTCTCTTCGTCTCACCAGACCAAACTTCTTCTTCATCTTCCTGGAGTCTGAGCTGGGGTCTGAGAGGCTCCTGTTCTCCATCTTTTAGTCTCAGCATGAGCGGACCTGCGGTGGTGAAATACACGACACCGATGCAGTAGGGCTGGACGATTATGGAAAAAATTATAATCACGATTATTTTGACTGATATTGAAATCACGATTAATATACATGATTATTAATTGATTTTATAAAAAGTGTTTATTGAACCACATATCTCAACTTAAAATACAACTTTTTGAAAAATTAAACCGAAAATAAATTAAAAACAAGTGAAGGAGTAAAATAAGAATATTATTCAAACTAATAATAGCAATAAAAATGATTCCTGTTCTATGCTCCCTGCAGTTTGCTTCCTATAACTTCACCAGTCTGATCACTTCAGGATGAATTGTTTTTCTTCGATTACAGTGTTTTTATGATTGTGAAAAGGCAAAATTGAAATCACGATTAAAATTCGATTAATTGTCCAGCCCTACGATGCAGCCAGACGAACGAGAACGTGCAGCTCGTCTCCCCCACAAGCCCCCCCAGAGGCTTCGTACCCGAAACTCTCACATTGAGCAGAAACAGTATCAGAGACTGGGGTTTTATCTGTATTTTATGTGATTTTATTGCTTGTGTTTTTATCTCCTTATGTGACCCCGGCCCTGGGACTGCAGATGGGAATTAGCCTTCAGCTAGAATCTGGCAAGTTTACGTTAGTGTATCTTTCATGTCTGTTCATTAACATGCACTGTCCCAATCAAATGAAATAATAATTAAAATAGACTGAGTGTAGAAAGATCAGCTCATCCTACACATCAGGCAGCTGTCCATGTGGAGGAAAGAAAGATGGTATGCGGTCCTGCAGCCATGCAGCGGCCATATTAACCCTTTTCACTGCGTCCTCCACTAGAGAGCAGCTGCTACTGTTAGCAGCCGAGGCGAGTAAATGTTCAACATTTAACTGCATATATGTGCACTTAGACTTCAATTCTCACTTCCTGAAAAAGGTGAATATAAGAGCACGGACAGTTCTCACTAAAAGCTACTGTTTAAACAGAAATAACAGAGATAAAATAAATTCCTCTCAGTGAACTTGTTACAACATCAGGTTAGAAAGGATGGATGCTATGAAGACGTAAAGGAAAAGCACATAGTACAGGTATGCAGGAAAAACAAAGAATATTATTCTAAATATCAGTGTTACATCTGGTCTTTGTGTTATTCAGCTGAATAGGAGTGTAACAGGTAGAGTTGTCATACTAGAATTTCATTCTCAATCCAACATGAAAGATCGTGGTCAATACTCCACACTATTTTCAATACTAAAAGTGAGAAAAATCCCCCCCCCCCCCCAAATAAATAAATAAATAAAATAACAACCCAAAGAATTAAACAAAATATATGGATAAATATAAGAAAAGACCTTAAAAATGGAAAATATATTATTTTTAAGCAGAGTCCACCACTGGAGAGCAGCTGCTACTACTGTTAGCAGCCGAGGCTAGCACTGTTAGCAGCCGAGGCTAGCACCGTGCAGAGATCCAGTCTCCAGCAGCTCTCTGTGATTCAGAACAGACCAATTAAAACCTTCAACCACCAGTTAGTGGACTTGTTTACGCGTCCTTTTCTTCATAATACTCGAGACCAAATCAAGTAAACAATAGAACAAGCTAGTTATGGTGAAGCTGAGATGCAGCTGCGGGGGGGGGGGGGGGGATTTGTGAAACACAGAATGGTGGAGAAGGTTCCGCCTTTTTACGCCTCCTATTAGCTAGAAGGCCTCTCCCCGATGGGCTAGTTCATTCACAACAATGTTAAAGGAACATTCCGCCCACAGATTGATGTAACTTTATCTTCCACTTCCCCTCATGGTGAGAAAGACTCTGCAGTTGGAGTTCACCGGGGTCCGAGCCAAAAGGTCCATAAAAGTCCACAAAAACATGTCAATATTCCTCCATACTGCTCGTCCAATGTAATCCAAGTGTCCTGAGTGGGTAGTGTCCAGAATTTACTGGAAACCATCATTTAGTAGATTTTTAGATCCTGGACTGGAACTGGTCTGTGGTGGATCATCACCAGTTCAGAACAGCACTGGAAGTGGTCTGTGGTGGATCATCACCAGTTCAGAACAGCTGGTCTGGATCTGGTCTGTGGTGGATCATCACCAGTTCAGAACAGCTGGACTGGACCTGGTCTGTGGTGGATCATCACCAGTCCAGAACAGCTGGTCTGGACCTGGTCTGTGGTGGATCATCATCAGTCCAGAACAGCTGGTCTGGATCTGGTCTGTGGTGGATCATCACCAGTCCAGAACAGCTGGTCTGGACCTGGTCTGTGGTGGATCATCACCAGTTCAGAACAGCACTGGAAGTGGTCTGTGGTGGATCATCACCAGTTCAGAACAGCTGGACTGGAACTGGTCTGTGGTGGATCATCACCAGTCCAGGGGCCTCATGTACAAAGGGTTCGTACGCACAAAAACGTGGCGTACGATCATTTCCACGGTAAAGTCGAGATGTATCAAGAATGGAGTGACCGTGGAAATGTGCGGTGCTTCACGTCAACTTCATGGCTGGCGTACGAACGTTTCTACAGCTGTGGAGACTTTGGCGACACTTGGAGGCGACGCTGTAAACTGTTATAAGAAATAAATGTGAAAACAACCATCCCCAGACTGAGTGATGTGGTCAGACACATGAACAAACAGCCTCATAAACAATTAACACCTGCGTCTGCAAATATGTGTGGATATAAAAGCGCAAAGTGGAGCAAAAATAGGCTCCTTTCCAGCAGCTGTTTTAGATGGAAGAAAACGTTCGAAATGGTGGATATACAGAGAGAGTGTTTTTAGAGGTCGAGAAGATTCACTGATTTAATGATAACTGGCTGGTCAGACGCTTTAAGTTCCCAGAGACATCTCTGTGCACAGAGCTGAAGCCAGGCTGGGGGGGCAGCACACCCAGCTGTGCCTCCACGCGCTCCAGCGAGTAAATTCACTTATATGGCGGTTTATTTATTAATGCACTTAATTTGTGAGGACATATAGGGTGATCTGTTCAATCACTTATACCAACACAGCAGGGAGGGGGGGGGGTCTCGGTTTAACAGTAGCAGGTCGGTTACATCTACATCCCGGGATTAGGAAACCCCCGAGCTGTGACGCAGGTGATGCAGGAGGAATTCCCAATGCTGCACGTCCTCTTATGGTAATAGATTGTGTCAGCTAATAAATACAGTATGTCCCGTGACATCGGGCTGTGAGGAGGCGACATCAGGCTGTGGGGGGGCGACATCAGGCTGTGAGGAGGCGACTGTATAAACACACGTTTCAGAAATATATATTTATTTACCTTTAGAAAGACCGGAGTCACCCGCGTGAACTCCCACCACCTCTGAAAGACGAAATGCAGTCACGAGCAGCCGTCCTCTGCTTCACATCCAACTTGAAGTTGGACCACTTGGTTTTTCGGCTTGTGTGCGCGACTCTGACCCCACATCTTTGACCGCGACACACACTGTCCCATTCACTTTTCTGTTGGGTGTGTTGCCGGACAACAGCGTGTTAAAGTTCACATTTTTGCGCATTTATACTTAAACAAGCTGCCTCAAGTTCGTTCTCCGTGAATTTTTTTCATTTTCATTCTCTGTCATGCTCATATTTTGTCTTTCTGATGGTGCAGAGAGGAGAATCTCCGCTGCAGATCTCATTTAAATGTCATTTGCGTATTTATGTTGGGGGTGTGGACAGGGAGGCGTCAGGTACTCCAACATGTCCGCTCAATTCCACGTTGATGGGATGTACAAAGGAAAAGTACTTGGATCCATGCGTGCGCACAGTTTCATACATCTGAAAACGTTTGTGCGTATGACGTTTTCAGGATTTGATCGTACGCCGGGTTTCAGGAGGAAATCCACGCAACTCTTTGTACATGAGGCCCCAGAACAGCTGGTCTGGACCTGGTCTGTGGTGCCCCCCTCCTCCTTGTTCTCTGCAGAGGTGTCAGAAGCAGAGATGAAAGTGGCAGAAACCTGCATGTCCCGGTTTGTGCTGCAGCAGCTGTTTCACTAACAGAGCCAGCTGGCTCAGTGATGGTTGGAAAAACTGCCAGACAGGACTTATTTTCTGCGTGAAACCCATCTGTGACACCTCTGACTCTATCATTCGGCTCGCTGCTGAACATCAACAGAAAAACGTCGTTCAGATCTTCTGTCTAAACTTTGAGGTGAAACTGAAGGAGAAAAAGGAGGAAACGTGTTTCTGAGAAAGAAGGAAGAAAAGAAAAGCTGTGGAGGAATGTGGAAGAGGGGTTTTTGTCAGAGCGGTTGCAGTTCTGCCTTCAGGCTGCAACTGGAAATACAGTTTTAATTGATGGCTGACAGACGCTGTGATGACAGAGTGTTTCTGGGGAATGTGCCAAACACAACAAGCTGGTCGCACTCAGGAGCCGCGATCCACCTGAACCCCCCCCCTCACGTAAAGTAACTTAAACGAGCGAGAGGAAGTCCACGTTGCCATCTGAGTAGGAATAACTCCAGCAGAGTTTTATCAGCTTCACGTCAGGACTAAAGCCTGGACAGAAAAAGGCTGAAAGCTTCTCATAGATGTTTCTGAGCAACATGACAGAGGATGCGCCTTCAACCAGGGGCAGAAAACCCATTATTGAACTATGAGAATACCTGTTTACATGCAAGACTCCACTTTTAAAGGTGTCATAAGCTGCTGCTTTACATTCACAATCCTTCTTAAATTATCTTCAAATGAATTTTTAATTCTAGTTGGGTGGGAGGAAAATGTAATGAGCTCATTTTAACCTCTTTTTATCTCCAACTTTTGTTTGTGGCGAGAGTTAGACCTGTCTGTGAGCGCGTTCACGAGGCAAACGTCAAAGCCAAACAAAGTTTTATCAGGACAGAGCAGATGAGTGAAATGATCCCAACACTGTAGCTGTGATACAGCCGTCCTCTGCTCACACACAGAGAATAAAAGAAGAAGAAGCTGGTGGTGGAGCCGTTTGCAGACATTCATGCTGCATAACAACACATCCCAGAGATTTATACGAAGTACAGGGTCCTAAATCAGAGTTTCTACCGTTAGCTTGTTAGCCGCTAGCCGTTAGCCGCTAGCTAGTCTGTCTGCTGTCCACCAGGATTTCATCCACAATAAAGCAGAACGTTCCACAAGCAGAGACACTCACCGACAGCAATGCAGGTGAGTCCCAGACCAGAGTCCAGACCAGGATCCAGACCAGGATCCAGACCAGAGTCCAGACCAGGATCCAGACCAGGATCCAGACCAGAGTCCAGACCAGGATCCAGACCAGAGTCCAGACCAGAGTCCAGACCAGGATCCAGACCAGAGTCCAGACCAGAGTCCAGACCAGGATCCAGACCAGGATCCAGACCAGAGTCCAGACCAGAGTCCAGACCAGAGTCCAGACCAGGATCCAGACCAGGATCCAGACCAGGATCCAGACCAGAGTCCAGACCAGAGTCCAGACCAGAGTCCAGACCAGAGTCCAGACCAGGATCCAGACCAGGATCCAGACCAGAGTCCAGACCAGAGTCCAGACCAGGATCCAGACCAGGATCCAGACCAGGATCCAGACCAGAGTCCAGACCAGAGTCCAGACCAGAGTCCAGACCAGAGTCCAGACCAGGATCCAGACCAGGATCCAGACCAGAGTCCAGACCAGAGTCCAGACCAGAGTCCAGCAGACTGTTGGGACCATTTTGGTTTGAACAAAGAGTCTAAACCAAAATTTAAGCCGCTTTCTAACTTAGGTTTTCAGGCAGATTTCAAATGAGGTCCAACATGAATAATATCCATGTTTTTTTCCGATTAACATTTTATTAAGTTTTCACAAAACACCACTCCATTACAGGTACAGGTCACATATACTGATCAAAATTGCTTCAGTACAATAATAGAGCAGTGGTAGAGCAAACAACACGGAGAACAAAAACAGTATAAAAATAAATGAAACAAGAACAAAAAGCAAAAACACACAAAAATAACAAACAGAAAAAAGACACAAAGGCTGGCATATGTCTTGTAAGACTTAAATTATTCCTCACTTAGTGACTGCATAGCTCTCTTAAACTCATCCCATGCTGACATTTAGGTTGATCCTTGTATTTTGGAAAGATACGGGTCCCACTTCAGGTGAAAGCGCTCTACTTCATTCAGCAGTTTGTATGAAAGGCGTTCCAATGCAGCCAGTCTCCCTAGCTGGTTATACCAAAGAGTAACAGATGGTGTAGAGGGGTCTTCCACTGAGAAATAATAAGTTTACGCTCCAGCATCAACGCAGTTTGCACCCATTCAGCAGTATTGGGGTGGGGGGGGGGGTTGTTTTTGATAATGTGTGGAAAATGTATGAGGGGCTGGAGCTTGGATAAGCAGTGCTTTTTCCATCCCCTTTTCAGCTTACAAGGAGAAATAAGGACTGAAATAATTATTGTGAGCTTTATGGTTTATTTCATTATTATGAATGTGAGTTTTGTCACCAGCTTTTGTTTCTTTGTTTCTTGCAAGTCTGAAATAAATATATAAACTAAACTAAACTATTGGATGAGAAATGTTTAAGGGGGGATGGATCTCCTAAGATAAATAACCTTGGAAGGAACGGAATGTTTTGCTGTACAACTGATATGAGAAATTCATGGACCTCCATCCAAAAATCCTGGATTTTAGGACAGAACCAAATCATATGGCTCAGCGTGCCCCCCTCAGTCTGGCATCTCCAGCATTCTGGAGCCTGGATGAGATTCGCCTATATAATCTATGTGGTGACCAGTAAATTCTGTGCAATAGTTTGAAATGAACAAGTCTTTTCAAGTCAATTCTCTAGATACTTTCTTAGTATTCTGTAGGATCATAGACCATTCCTGATCTGTAAAGGAAGTGCTGAGGTCAGTTTCCCAAGCTGATCTTAGTGTGGGGAGCCCCTTATCCGTGCTTTTTAAGAGCATTGAATAGTATTTTGAAGCCTCATGGCCTCCACCAAAAACCTTCCTAATATAAGTAAGACAGCTTATAGCTGGAGGTGGTGTGCTGGGGTATTCAAACATCTGGAGCAGCAGATGCCGGAGCTGTAGATATTTCCAAAACTGGCTCTGTGGGAGCTGATACTGAGCTTTTAGGTCATGAAGAGACTTGAGAACCCCTCCCTCATACAGATCCCCAAGGACAAGAATTCCTCTCTGGACCCACAGTTTCCAGAAAAATGGAGACTTATCAATGCAAAGTTTGGGGTTAAGCCACAAGGATGCCTCCGCATGGAGGTTGTTATGAGGTGGTGTAGCCAGAGTGGCCAAAGGATGGCAGTACGCAGAGGGCTTCATTCAATAGAGACCCAGCTCCTCCCCCTCAGATATGGTCCCTTCCAGTGACCTCACCAATTAAGGCCACCAAGATAAATACAGGAGGTGACCTGCTTTTCCACCCTTTGCTCCTGAAACACATGGTAGGTATGGTAAATAACACAATCAAGTTAAATATTCAACAAAACAGTTTTTTTACCAAATAAACAGAACTAGATGTAAGGATCCTGATGTCATCATCTAAACACAGGTTAATGAAACTAGCTTTACTCAAGTAAAAAGCAAAACACAACCAACAACGAAAAATAAGTTATTGAGTTCAATAATGACAGATGACTCACCTCCTTTGTCACACTCCCCCCATTAAGACCGTTACTCCTCTGAGTTACGGGACAAAAAGTCTGCAACAACATTTTTGCGACCTGGGCTATACTGAACCTGAAAACGAAATGGCTGGAGAGATAGATACCATCTTGTAATTCTCGCATTTGTATCCCTCATATTCTGGATCCACTGCAAAGCACGGTGGTCAGTCTGGAGAACAAACTCATTGCCAATGAGATAGTATTTCAAAGGGTCCAAAGCCCATTTAATAGCCAACGCTTCTTTCTCAATGTCCTCACCTTCAGTATATGGCTGCATCTTTGGGCTTTTCCAGCCACACTGTCTCAGACTTGATTGCTGAACCACACCAGGTACCTGTACTGGTTGAGGCTGACTTTGGGCTGCTGGAGCCTGTGATGAATCCACTGTGGGCTGAGAGACAGATGCAGTCGAAGGGACATCTGATAACTGCTGACGATCTTGACCTTCCTGTTGCATCTGTTGCTGCAGCTGGGAAAATTGGTGCTGAATTCGTTTCCAACGGTCCTCCTGGCGTTTGCGCTCCTGCTCAATTCTGGCATCCCGGTCAGACTGTTGCTGCAGGAGGCTTTGCAGAAGTCTTGAGATATCAGCTACACTTTCTTGTCCTAAAAGTTGGCCACTCGTCACACCTGATTGGGCACCTGCATCTTGGAGCTCATCGGGGAGGCATTCAGCTGTTGTGCCTTTCTTTTGTCTGGTTGACATTTTCACCGCCTCCTTCTGGCCTGGAAGAACCACCACTGCCACCAAATGTTATGAGGTGGTGTAGCCAGAGTGGCCAAAGGATGGCAGTACGCAGAGGGCTTCATTCAATAGAGACCCAGCTCCTCCCCCTCAGATATGGTCCCTTCCAGTGACCTCACCAATTAAGGCCACCAAGATAAATACAGGAGGTGACCTGCTTTTCCACCCTTTGCTCCTGAAACACATGGTAGGTATGGTAAATAACACAATCAAGTTAAATATTCAACAAAACAGTTTTTTACCAAATAAACAGAACTAGATGTAAGGATCCTGATGTCATCATCTAAACACAGGTTAATGAAACTAGCTTTACTCAAGTAAAAAGCAAAACACAACCAACAACGAAAAATAAGTTATTGAGTTCAATAATGACAGACGGGGGTGACTCACCTCCTTTGTCACAGAGGTGAGAACTGAAGTTTAACAGCAAAGCCACCTTCTTCCAGACCTCCTGCAGGAATGAGAGAATGGGGGGTTTGTGCCTCTGGTGAAAGCTTGATCATAATAATGTGCATTGGAGGGAGAGGCGTGCACAAGGAGCTTTCTAGATTAAACCATGGGGGAGCTCGTTCAGGAGGTAGAGCCCAGTGGATCATATGCCTGAGACTGAAAGCGAAATGGTACAGCATCAAGTTTGGGACCCCCAAACCGCCTGATTCTACTGGTCGCTGCAACTTTTTAAGTGCTATCCTGGGGCGTTTATTGTTCCATATGAATTGATTACACAACCTGTCAAATTGATGAAAATACTTTGAAGGTACATGTGCTTTGTGGACTTGGAGAAGGCGTTCGATCGTGTCCGCCGGGGATTCCTGTGGGGGGTGCTCCGGGAGTACGGGGTGCCGGACCCCCTTGTTGGAGCTGTCCGGTCCCTGTAAGATCGGTACCAGAGCTTGGTCCACATTTCCGGCTGTAGGTCGGATCCATTCCCGGTGAGAGTTGGACTCCGCCAAGGCTGCCCTTTGTCCCCGATCCTGTTCAGAACCTTTATGGACCGGATTTCTAGTCCAGCCGAGGTGGTGAGGGGATCCGGTTTGGTGGCCTCAGGATCATGTCTCTGCTGTTTGTAGATGATGTGGTTCTGTTGGCGTCATCGGGCCGTGATCTCCGGCTCTCGCTGGAGCGATTTACAGCCGAGTGTGACGCGGCCGGGATGAGAATCAGCACCTCCAAATCCGAGACCATGGTCCTCGCCCGGAAAAGGGGGGAGTGTCCTCTCCGGGTCGGGGGAGGTCCTGGTCCAGGTGGAGGAGTTCAAGTATCTCTGGTCTTGTTCAGGAGTGAGGGAAAAATGGAGCGGGAGATGGACAGACGGATCGGTGGGGCGTCTGCAGTGATGAAGACTCTGCATCGGTCCGTCGTGATGAAGAAGGAGCTGGAGAAGGAGAAGCTCTGGATTTACCGTCCATCTACGCCCCCCCCCTCACCTATGGCCATGAGCTGTGGGTCATGACCGAAAGAACAAGATCGCGGGTACAAGCGGCTGAAATGAGTTTCCTCCGCAGGGGGGTAGGGCTCCCCCTTAGAGATGGGGGGAGGAGCTCGGTCATCTGGGAGGGGCTCAAAGTAGAGCCGCTGCTCCTCCGTATAGAGAGGAGCCAGATGAGGAGGCTCGGGCATCTGGTCAGGATGCCTCTTGGACGCCTCCCTGGTGATCCAGGCACGTCCCACGGGGACCAGACCCCGGGGGAGACCCAGGACACGCTGGAGGGACTACGTCTCCCGGCTGGCCTGGGAACGCCTCGGGATCCCCCGGATGAGCTGGGGTCTGTGGCCGGGGTGAGGGAAGTCTGGGCTTCCCTGCTTAGGCAGCTGCCCCCGCGACCCGATCCCGGATAGGCGGAAGAAGACGGTTCGGTTCATTTTGTGGGAGTTCCCTCTGATCTTTCGTTCATTACACTTTAAATGTTTACTGTTTACATTTTATTTACACTCTGTTCCGATTTACACTCCACACAGGAAGGAACTGTTGGAATTGTTTAACCCCTCCCCAGCCAGGACCAGTGGTGTCGCTAGCCGATTTTCCCGCGGCTTCAGCCCTGGATGTTTTGAGTCCAGCCCCGGGTATGAATTTACTGTTTAACCACCTTTTCCTGATGACAATCCAAATGACCCAGCTTTCTACCAGCACTTAAACGCACCATGAATGCGCGGGTCCAGCCTAGCTTCCGTTGGTGTGTGAATAAGCGTGTGTGTGAAGTCCGAGGTCCGATTAGCCCCCCCATCTGATGTCAGACGAAGCTAAAGTAAGTTTGTCGGCTCCGTGTGTGCATGTGCAGGAGAGCAGCAGTCAGATTAAAGTATCAGCAGATGATGAGACAGAAAATATGAGAGAAAACAGCAGTTCCATCCTCAGCTTTTCAGCAGGAAAGTAGAAGGTAAAATATCACAGTGCTGACTATTTTTCTCATTAAAAACAACATGAAAAAGTCAACATGAAACCCCCCCCCAACATAAAAACGAGGCTGAAGTTAGCAGCAACTCATTTCCCAGCTTCTGTTTCGATTTTGGCTTAAAGGGCAATTCCACTCAAATAATTTTCAGCTAACAACATTTAACGAGGTCCTGTGTAAAAACTACAACACGTAGACTTTCAAACCTGGACTCAGATGTTCTTTAGGGACTGCAGGTTAATTAAAGCCGTTTCTGATTTGTGAAACGTATAAAAGATTAAATGAGGAGAAAATGAGAACAAAATGAGGGAGGAGAACAAATTAGGAAGAAAAAGAAGAGCAAATAATGAGAGAAGAGCAGGTGAGAAGAGAACATGATGATGAGGTGGGTCAGTGATGAGTCAAAGAGAAGACAAAAGGTGAATACTGTTTGAACTGTTATGCACGGGTGCAGCAAATGTGTTTTAGCAACATAATGGTCAACATTTCATTGTTGATTTTGTGGTTAGTTAATTTTTTCAAATTAAAATGACTATTTATCCACTCCATTCCCAGCAGGCACACCACGTCAGTTGACACTGATTTTTGGTTGGATTTAAGTTCTGACGTCAGATACCCAAAATCCAACACTGGAATGACGTCAACTTACAACATCAGCCAAACGTATGAATTTGACGTTAAATAACTTTGATATTTGGTTGTTTTTAAGTTACGTTGGTACCTAATTAATACCCAACATCAGTTCAAAGTATCCCAACGTCAGTTTAACGTGGAATATTGACATTTTGTTATTGGATCTTTGACCAAACATCAATGTCTGTGCAACGTCATTATCCCAACATCCGACCAACGTTCAAATCTAACAACATTAGACGTTGATATTTGGTTGATAGGCACGCTATCCTGAAGACTTTCCATGTTCCCTGTAGAAACACAGCTGACTCACATTAATGGGTCAGTAGCAGACTGGTGCTCGTCAGAGATCCATCTGATTTGAATCAGCTGTGTCCTAACAGGGCAAACTGGAAAGTCTTCAGGATAGTGAGCCTTGAGGACCAGGGATGGGAATCACTGCTCTAAATAGTATATTTTTGTCACTTAGGTTCACTTCAACCCCCAATGTTGATCTGACGTGGAAATTCAACATGGATGTTATATTTTGGTTGAAAATGTAATTTGTGGTGACGTCAAACAGCAACGCTGATTTGACATAAAAATCCAATGTTACATTTTGGTTAAAAGTGAATATTGGATAGTTGTCAAACACCAACGTTGATTTGATGTAATGATGTAACATCTGTCCGACATTGGATTTTGATATCAAATCAACGTTAAGTTTAGACATCAATCTGATTTTCATTTTCAACCAAATACAAACGTCTATTCAACGTAGGACGCCAACGTCCCTCTGACATCTAACTGACGTCCGGTGCCAGCTGGGTTATGTCTGTTATTGTCTTCTAAAAGACATTTATGTAGCGAAAGACGAGAGAAAAGGTCTTCTAATCTTTTTCTAATTTACACCTGGCTTGACTCCGGGCTTAGCCCAGGTTGTCTTTAAAGGCTGGAGACGCCCCTGGCCCGAACTCAAACTAGCGACCTTCTTACTGTGAGGCTGCGGTGCTAACCCTATGTTGTGGACATTGTTGGTCACCAGAGAGCAAAAAAATTGCACCAACAAAGTAGAAGAGACATTAAAGACAAAAAGAAGTTTTTGCAAAAACCATGTAACTAGCTGTAAAGGCCTTACACACTGAATGCAGTTTGTGCGGCGGCCACCGCGTGGTACCGCAGTGAGCAGGTGCAGACAGCAGGACAGCGGCGCGTAGCGCTAGTTGCTAGGCGACAGAGAAGGCTTGGATCTGTCCGGCGAGTAGGCTAGATGCTTTCAATAACGCAGCAAAAGTGTTCAGTGCTTATCCCCCTGAGGAGGAGGAGGAAGCAGGGGAAGAGAAGGATGTGGGTCCACCCGGTCCTGATGGTGAGGCAGGACTTGGAGGAGTACAGGCTCATCCGGGGGCTGCGTCACTCACATACCGCTGAACTGGCCTCTCCTACTGGATGGACTAGGACGCCGTCAGAGCGCGCTGCGCCCAAATTGAAAAAATTCAATTCGGGCGCAGCGCGGCATCTGCCGCCTTGCAGTGCGGTGAGGCAGAAGGCACCCCCCCTTGTGCACCGCTGAGCTCCGCGTTGTGTGGAGAGCGCTTGTGCGGTGGTAGTACAAGTGCGGTTTGCCACGTTTGGTGTGTAGGGGCCTTAAAGGAACAGTCCACCCACAGAATGATGTAACTTTATCTTCCACTTCCCCTCATGGTGAGAAAGACTCTGCAGCACCTTTTTAATATCTCAAATGCAGCCGGCGATCAGGAAGGCTTCTCGTTTCCCCCCAACTTTCATATAATGGAGATCGCCGGGGTCCGAGCCAAAAAGGTCCATAAACGTCCACAAAAACTTGTCAATATTCCTCCATACTGCTCGTCCAATGTAATCCAAGTGTCCTGAGTGGGTACCGTCCAGAATTTACAGGAAACGTCATGTACTCTGGTCCCGGTGGGACATGCCTGGATCACCAGGGAGGCGTCCAGGAGGCATCCTGACCAGATGCCCGTGCCTCCTCATCTGGCTCCTCTCTATACGGAGGAGCAGCGGTTCTACTTTGAGCCCCTCCCGGATGACCGAGCTCCTCCCCCATCTCTAAGGGAGAGCCCGGCCCCCCTGCGGAGGGAACTCATTTCAGCCGCTTGTACCGGCGATCTCGTTCTTTCGGTCATGACCCACAGCTCATGGCCATAGGTGAGGGGGGGAACGTAGATGGACGGTAAATCCAGAGCTTCTCCTTCTTCAGCTCCTTCTTCACCACGACGGACCGATGCAGAGTCCATCTCCCGTCCATCCTTCCCTCACTCCTGAACAAGACCAGAGATACTTAAACTCCTCCACCTGGCGCAGGACCTCCCCCCGACCCGGAGAGGACACTCCCCCCTTTTCCGGGTGAGGACCATGGTCTCGGATTTGGAGGTGCTGATTCTCATCCCGGCTGCTTCACACTCGGCTGCAAATCGCCCCAGCGAGAGCTGGAGATCACGGCCCGATGACGCCAACAGAACCACGTCATCTGCAAACAGCAGAGACCCGATCCTGAGACCACCAAACCGGATCCCCTCACCACCTCGGCTGGACTAGAAATCCTGTCCATAAAGGTTCTGAACAGGATCGGGGACAAAGGGCAGCCTTGATGGAGTCCAACTCTCACCGGGAATGGATCCGACCTACAGCCAGAAATGCGGACCAAGCTCTGGTACCGGTCGTACAGGGACCGGACAGCTCCAACAAGGGGTCCGGCACCCCGTACTCCCGGAGCACCCCCCACAGGAATCCCCGGGGGACACGATCAAACGCCTTCTCCAAGTCCACAAAGCACATGTAGACCTTCAAAGTATTTTCATCAATTTGACAGGTTGTGTAATCAATTCATATGGAACAATAAACGCCCCAGGATAGCACTTAAAAAGTTGCAGCGACCAGTAGAATCAGGCGGTTTGGGGGTCCCAAACTTGATGCTGTACCATTTCGCTTTCAATCTCAGGCATATGATCCACTGGGCTCTACCTCCTGAACGAGCTCCCCCATGGTTTAATCTAGAGAGCTCCTTGTGCACGCCTCTCCCTCCAATGCACATTATTATGATCAAGCTGTCACCAGAGGCACAAACCCCCCCATTCTCTCATTCCTGCAGGAGGTCTGGAAGAAGGTGGCTTTGCCGTTAAACTTCAGTTCTCACCTCCATGCTGAGGCATCCTTGTGGCTTAACCCCAAACTTTGCATTGATAAGTCTCCATTTTTCTGGAAACTGTGGGTCCAGAGAGGAATTCTTGTCCTTGGGGATCTGTATGAGGGAGGGGTTCTCAAGTCTCTTCATGACCTAAAAGCTCAGTATCAGCTCCCACAGAGCCAGTTTTGGAAATATCTACAGCTCCGGCATCTGCTGCTTCAGATGTTTGAATACCCCAGCACACCACCTCCAAGCTGTCTTACTTATATTAGGAAGGTTTTTGGTGGAGGCCATGAGGCTTCAAAATACTATTCAATGCTCTTAAAAAGCACGGATAAGGGGCTCCCCACACTAAGATCAGCTTGGGAAACTGACCTCAGCACTTCCTTTACAGATCAGGAATGGTCTATGATCCTACAGAATACTAAGAAAGTATCTAGAGAATTGACTTGAAAAGACTTGTTCATTTCAAACTATTGCACAGAATTTACTGGTCACCACATAGATTATATAAGGCGAATCTCATCCAGGCTCCAGAATGCTGGACATGCCAGACTGAGGGGGGCACGCTGAGCCATATGATTTGGTACTGTCCTAAAATCCAGGATTTTTGGATGGAGGTCCATGAATCTCTCATATCAGTTGTACAGCATAACATTCCGTTCCTTCCAAGGTTATTTATCTTAGGAGATCCATCCCCCCTTAAACATTTCTCATCCAATAGTTTAGTTTAGTTAGTTTAGTTTATATATTTATTTCAGACTTGCAAGAAACAAAGAAACAAAAGCTGGTGACAAAACTCACATTCATAATAATGAAATAAACCATAAAGCTCACAATAATTATTTCAGTCCTTATTTCTCCTTGTAAGCTGAAAAGGGGATGGAAAAAGCACTGCTTATCCAAGCTCCAGCCCCTCATACATTTTCCACACATTATCAAAAACACCCCCCCCCCCCCCCCCCCCCCCACCCCCCACCCCAATACTGCTGAATGGGTGCACACTGCGTTGATGCTGGGGCGTAAACTTATTATTTCTCAGTGGAAGACCCCCTCTACACCATCTGTTACTCTTTGGTATAACCAGCTAGGGAGACTGGCTGCATTGGAACGCCTTTCATACAAACTGCTGAATGAAGTAGAGCGCTTTCACCTGAAGTGGGACCCGTATCTTTCCAAAATACAAGGACCAACCTAAATGTCAGCATGGGATGAGTTTAAGAGAGCTATGCAGTCACTAAGTGAGGAATAATTTAAGTCTTACAAGACATATACCAGCCTTTGTGTCTTTTTTCTGTTTGTTATTTTTGTGTGTTTTTGCTTTTTGTTCTTGTTTCATTTATTTTTATACTGTTTTTGTTCTCCGTGTTGTTTGCTCTACCACTGCTCTATTATTGTACTGAAGCAATTTTGATCAGTATATGTGACCTGTACCTGTAATGGAGTGGTGTTTTGTGAAAACTTAATAAAATGTTAATCGGAAAAAAAAAACATGGATATTATTCGTGTTGGACCTCATTTGAAATCTGCCTGAAAACCTGAGTTAGAAAGCGGCTTAAACTTTGGTTTAGACTCTTTGTTCAAACCAAAATGGTCCCAACAGTCTGCTGGACTCTGGTCTGGACTCTGGTCTGGACTCTGGTCTGGACTCTGGTCTGGATCCTGGTATGGACTCTGGTCTGGACTCTGGTCTGGACTCTGGTCTGGATCCTGGTCTGGACTCTGGTCTGGACTCTGGTCTGGACTCTGGTCTGGACTCTGGTATGGACTCTGGTCTGGACTCTGGTCTGGACTCTGGTCTGGACTCTGGTCTGGATCCTGGTCTGGACTCTGGTCTGGACTCTGGTCTGGGACTCACCTGCATTGCTGTCGGTGAGTGTCGCTGCTTGTGGAACGTTCTGCTTTATTGTGGATGAAATCCTGGTGGACAGCAGACAGACTAGCTAGCGGCTAACAGCTAGCGGCTAACAAGCTAACGGTAGAAACTCTGATTTAGGACCCTGTACTTTGTATAAATCTCTGGGATGTGTTGTTATGCAGCATGAATGTCTGTAAACGGCTCCACCACCAGCTTCTTCTTCTTTTATTCTCTGTGTGTGAGCAGAGGACGGCTGTATCACAGCTACAGTGTTGGGATCATTTCCTTCACCTGCTCTGTCCTGATAAAACTTTGTTTGGCTTTGACGTTTGCCTCGTGAACGCGCTCACAGACAGGTCTAACTCTCGCCACAAACAAAAGTTGGAGATAAAAAGAGGTTAAAATGAGCTCATTACATTTTCCTCCCCACCCAACTAGAATTAAAAATTCATTTGAAGATAATTTAAGAAGGATTGTGAATGTAAAGCAGCAGCTTATGACACCTTTAAAAGTGGAGTCTTGCATGTAAACAGGTATTCTCATAGTTCAATAATGGGTTTTCTGCCCCTGGTTGCAGGCGCATCCTCTGTCACGTCGCTCAGAAACATCTATGAGAAGCTTCCAGCCTTTTTCTGTCCAGGCTTTAGTCCTGACGTGAAGCTGATAAAACTCTGCTGGAGTTATTCCTACTCAGATGGCAACGTGGACTTCCTCTCGCTCGTTTAAGTTGCTTTACGTGGGGGGGGTTCAGGTGGATCGCGGCTCCTGAGTGCGACCAGCTTGTTGTGTTTGGCACATTCCCCAGAAACACTCTGTCATCACAGCGTCTGTCAGCCATCAATTAAAACTGTATTTCCAGTTGCAGCCTGAAGGCAGAACTGCAACCGCTCTGACAAAAACCCCTCTTCCACATTCCTCCACAGCGTTTCTTTTCTTCCTTCTTTCTCAGAAACACGTTTCCTCCTTTTTCTCCTTCAGTTTCACCTCAAAGTTTAGACAGAAGATCTGAACGACGTTTTTCTGTTGATGTTCAGCAGCGAGCCGAATGATAGAGTCAGAGGTGTCACAGATGGGTTTCACGCAGAAAATAAGTCCTGTCTGGCAGTTTTTCCAACCATCACTGAGCCAGCTGGTTTCATCAGCTCCTCTGTTAGTGAAACAGCTGCTGCAGCACAAACCAGGACATGCAGGTTTCTGCCACTTTCATCTCTGCTTCTGACACCTCTGTTTGCAGAGAACAAGGAGGAGGGGGGCACCACAGACCAGGTCCAGACCAGCTGTTCTGTACTGGTGATGATCCACCACAGACCAGGTCCAGACCAGCTGTTCTGGACTGGTGATGATCCACCACAGACCAGGTCCAGACCAGCTGTTCTGTACTGGTGATGATCCACCACAGACCAGGTCCAGACCAGCTGTTCTGGACTGGTGATGATCCACCACAGACCACTTCCAGTGCTGTTCTGAACTGGTGATGATCCACCACAGACCACTTCCAGTCCAGGATCTAAAAATCTACTAAATGATGTGGTTTCCAGTAAATTCTGGACGCTACCCACTCAGGACACTTGGATTACATTGGACGAGCAGTATGGAGGAATATTGACACGTTTTTGTGGACTTTTAAGGACCTTTTTGGCTCGGACCCCGGTGAACTCCATTATATGAAAGTTGGGGGGAAACGAGAAGCCTTCCTGATCACCGGCTGCATTTGAGATATTAAAAAGTGCTGCAGAGTCTTTCTCACCATGAGGGGAAGTGGAAGATAAAGTTACATCATTCTGTGGGCGGAATGTTCCTTTAACATTGTTGTGAATGAACTAGCCCATCGGGGAGAGGCCTTCTAGCTAATAGGAGGCGTAAAAAGGCGGAACCTTCTCCACCATTCTGTGTTTCACAAATTCCCCCCCCCCCCCCCCCCCCCCCCCCGCGCAGCTGCATCTCAGCTTCACCATAACTAGCTTGTTCTATTGTTTACTTGATTTGGTCTCGAGTATTATGAAGAAAAGGACGCGTAAACAAGTCCACTAACTGGTGGTTGAAGGTTTTAATTGGTCTGTTCTGAATCACAGAGAGCTGCTGGAGACTGGATGGATCTTTCTAACCTGATGTTGTAACAAGTTCACTGAGAGGAATTTATTTTATCTCTGTTATTTCTGTTTAAACAGTAGCTTTTAGTGAGAACTGTCCGTGCTCTTATATTCACCTTTTTCAGGAAGTGAGAATTGGAAGTCTAAGTACACATATATGCAGTTAAATGTTGAACATTTACTCGCCTCGGCTGCTAACAGTAGCAGCTGCTCTCTAGTGGAGGACGCCGTGAAAAGGGTTAATATGGCCGCTGCATGGCTGCAGGACCGCATACCATCTTTCTTTCCTCCACATGCTCTGACAGCTGCCTGATGTGTAGGATGAGCTGATCTTTCTACACTCAGTCTATTTTAATTATTATTTCATTTGATTGGGACAGTGCATGTTAATGAACAGACATGAAAGATACACGAACGTAAAATCGCCAGATTCTAGCTGAAGGCTAATTTCCATCTGCAGTCCCAGGGCCGGGGTCACATAAGGAGATAAAAACACAAGCAATAAAATCACATAAAATACAGATAAAACCCCAGTCTCCGATACTGTTTCTGCTCAATGTGAGAGTTTCGGGTACGAAGCCTCTGGGGGGGCTTGTGGGGGAGACGAGCTGCACGTTCTCGTTCGTCTGGCTGCATCGGTGTCGTGTATTTCACCACCGCAGGTCCACTCATGCTGAGACTAAAAGATGGAGAACAGGAGCCTCTCAGACCCCAGCTCAGACTCCAGGAAGATGAAGAAGAAAAGTTTGGTCTGGTGAGATGAAGAGAAGCAAACTGCAGTCTGACTGGTCCCCCCGGCAGGGGGGCGTTTTTCAGCACAACACCGGCACTGGTGTAAGACGGGAGTAAACAACCGGAGTAAGACGGGAGTAAACCCAAGCAGCTCTGTTCTTTCTTTTTTTCAATTGGAGGGAGCTCCGATCCAGTCTGGGAATAAAACGGACCCACAGTTGGCTTCTTCTCACTAACAAGGTAAATGTGATGTATGACGGAAATAAGGATGCAGAATATTCCATGCAGTTTTTAGCATGGAAATGTAGCAGTATGACACACATATGACTGTTCCCGGGGAACAGATACACTCTAGACAACTTGTTAAATTTAGTAGATGTGGTAATTTTATAAAGTAATCGTGGTCTCAGCCTGTGAATTTAGATATCTAGATATAACAACAAGGCAGCGTTAGCCTGTTGCTACCGTTAGCATACAGTCCAACAGTTTACTCAACTGTCAAACCGTAAACAACTTGATGTCGTACCGAGGATGAAGCAGGTGACGTAGTTCGGCTCCGACGGCTCCATCAGACACCTCCTGCTGATCACCGTCACATTTCCCTCCTGCAGCACGTTGAAGGAGGCCACCAGGTCTCTGTAGATGTCCGAGGCGTAGCCCGACCCGTCCACCAGGACCACCACCGAGACCGGCGCTGACGGAGCGGGAGAGACCGTCGCCATGGTTACGGCTCGGACAGACTGCACGGGGCTGATCCTGCCGGATGCCTCACCTCTGGCGATCACGTCCCCCTTCACCTGGTGGTGCACCTGGTCCAGAATCCAGAACACCAGGAAGTCCAGCGCCACCAGCAGGCCGCCAATCAGCAGGTGTCTGAGCACAGAGGCCACGCCCACCAGCACGGCGCGCCGCTCTCTGATGGACAGCTGGAGGGACACTGCGGGAAACAGATGGCTTCAGTTTCGGTTGCTATTAGGGATGCACCATATTGGAATTTTGGCCCATATCTGATATGCCGATATTTTAAAACCCGATATCCGATATCAATACTGATATTAAAGCTGAAAAATAAATGTTGTATTATTCATTCCTTTTGCAAAATTAGAAAAAATCCTCAACGTGTGTTTATGCATAACAAGTCAAACTTAAAGACAGATGTTCAAACAAAACTAACAGGAAATGTGCGTGATATCCTAGAAGCACCTGGAGTTTCTGCTCCCTGAGAAGAGAGAAAAACACAATACCCCAAAAACAGGGGATATTTGGTCATTCACACAAATGACCATGTATGAACTCTGTTTACACTAGGGGTGGGAAAAATAGCAATACACTGAAATATCGCGATATTTTCATATGCCAATATCAAATTGATATTGAAAAACGCAATATTGACCTATTTTATAAACAAAATGATGTTGAAATCTCGTGAGATTTCATCGTTCTGTTAGTACGTTCGTTGGGACTGACTGTGTCTGTCTGCCGTCTGACTTGATGATCAGACGAGAACTGCGTGAGTCGTCGGGGGCGGAGCATAGAAGCAGCGCATCTCACCTGGAAAAGTTTGCCAATGTGAGGACTGCAAGGACGGAGGATCTGGCGGCATTTGCCTTGATTTAGCTGAAAGTTACTGAACGCTGTGCAGATGTGATCAAGTCTAATTTCAGAGTACTGGGACAGCATGTTGTTGACGCCAGTTACATGAACTTGTACTGAACTGTAGTAGACAGAATGTTATTTGCCTGTTCGGGTGCAACATAGACGACAGTAATCTGGGAAATGTCCAGCCTCAAATATACAAAACTTTAATGCTTTGCCTTGATGAATGAATTTAAAATAATAAAAGTAAGAGAAACGCATTTTTTCCTATTTTTTTTAGATGGGGGTAGGTTTGTTTACATCAGCCTAACTGCAATATGAAACACCGGCTGTTTGAAATAATTTAGTAGCCTGTTTAAAACACCTAAATGGATTTATTACTGCAGCATCACATGGAAGTCCCGTCAGGAAATCAGAGCTTGCAACAGTAGCTGCGTTTACATGGACCCAAATAGAGCGATTGCTTTCGGTTTAAAAGCTCTTTCGGAATGAAAATGATCCATGTAAACGCCTCTTTCCGAATGAAAAGCGCTGAACCGATTGAATTTTCATTCGGTTTCATGGGGGTAGAATATTCCTTTCCCCAAACCGAACAGGGTTTCACGTAAACGCTGAATCGGAAAGTTGTGAGGTTGCGCTCTTACAGCGATGCTTCAACGAGACGTCAACGTGAAACAAGTGACGTTTCCTCACTTTGACAGATGGCTGTGAACGACGTAATTCCCTGGACAGCGAGAAAGTTTGTTTTTAACTCAAACTCTGTCTCTACAGCTTTTCCTCTTGGTTGTTTCCAGTAGGAGCTCATGAGGATCAGCTGCTGCTTCATTAACGTCCTGCAGAAACCACAACGACTGTGACGATCAGCCGTTTGTAGACCTCCGTCTTTAATAAATAACGTGATTTACATCATTCTGCGCATGTCAGGCAGGATTATTCTGAATGAATATTGGCGCATGTACACGCCAGATCCGAATGTATTAGTTCCCATGGAAACAGCTGCCCTAAAATCCTCAATCAGAATGATTTCATTCCGAAAAGGAAAAAAGTCTCCATGTAAACGTGGCCAGTGAGAGGTGAAACCAATCAGGACCAGGTTCTGTCGTCATGGAGGCAGGTCCAGAAGCTGCAGTTGCTGAGGTGTAACTGCACGATCCGACTGCTGTCAGACGGCTCCCGTGATGTTTGATGATCGTGTGGTCACGTTTTTTTCGGTTCAGCGCAGTCTGAAGATGGACAAAGTTTCTAACCAGCATGCAACACTGCAGGACCACAATCCCTCACTGCAGCCGAGTTGCTGCAGGTAGCCAAAGCCCAACGAGCCTAATAGACTTCCCAGAGTGTTTCTGGGGAATGTGCCAAACACAACAAGCTGGTCGCACTCAGGAGCCGCGATCCACCTGAACCCCCCCCCACGTAAAGCAGCGTAAACGAGCGAGAGGAAGTCCACGTTGCCATCTGAGTAGGAATAACTCCAGCAGAGTTTTATCAGCTTCACGTCAGGACTAAAGCCTGGACAGAAAAAGGCTGGAAGCTTCTCATAGATGTTTCTGAGCGACGTGACAGAGGATGCGCCTGCAACCAGGGGCAGAAAACCCATTATTGAACTATGAGAATACCTGTTTACATGCAAGACTCCACTTTTAAAGGTGTCATAAGCTGCTGCTTTACATTCACAATCCTTCTTAAATTATCTTCAAATGAATTTTTAATTCTAGTTGGGTGGGAGGAAAATTTAATGAGCTCATTTTAACCTCTTTTTATCTCCAACTTTTGTTTGTGGCGAGAGTTAGACCTGTCTGTGAGCGCGTTCACGAGGCAAACGTCAAAGCCAAACAAAGTTTTATCAGGACAGAGCAGGTGAAGGAAATGATGTCCCAGCAGAGAAAAGCGTGATAAAAACGTAACGGTGCGGTTGATGGAGAGGATCTGGAGTAAAAGGGCTGGACTCTGATGGATATAAGGAGCGGACGTCTGACATGAAGTTAACCAAACACTGTTAGCTTCTGTAGCTACATTAGCAGCTTGTCCGTTCGTCAACCACCGTTTACTGGTCTCTGACACAAAAGATAATAAGTTACACAGCAGCAACACTTACCGACTGCACATCCTCACTGATAAATATAATCCACTGCTCCCTGGTAAAGCTGTCCCTCCTGTTACACTGAAAACTGAGGAATTTCTGCCGAGGCAACTCAGCATGGCAATCTCCCTCCTCCTCCTCCTCGTCGGCGTCCTTTCTGACAAAGCTGGTCTACTCCGCGGCAGGTAATCAGCTGCCTTCAGGTGGTGCTAAAGAGGCTAGCTTAGCAGCTAGCAGCCTCTCTCGTTCTCGTCATTTGGAGAAAGAAATCCAAACGGCGTACGATGGAGAGCGCGTGCTTGTGGCCGATTCTGGTGAGAAGAGAGAGTCTGCACTCAAAGACGAAGTTACTTTCACTCTCCGGACTTTCTGGCACGTTACTACTGAGGTCCCGTTCCAGTACACATGTTTTTACGTGAAAAAGTGGGATTTCCAGGTGATGACACCTTTAAATATCAATATCGGCATAAGAAAATATAGCAATATTTCAGTGTATTTCCCACCCCTACATTCCACAGAACATCCCAAAAGAAACTGTCTGTAGAAGCTTGAAAGTCTCTTTTTTTCTTTTCTTTTTTTTTGCCCTCTCAAACACAAAACAGTACAAAAAAAAGAAGGAAAGACAGAGGACAAGACAAGGAGACAAGATAGGGGACACAGACGGACAGGACAGAAAAAAAGGAAAAAGAAAAAGAAGTTTTAAAGTTTGTAAAAATTAAAGTTTTTGAAGAAGAAGAAGATATTTTTTTTAACTTTAGAAACAGTGGGCTGATCGGTTAAATATTGGTCAAATATCGGTCAAATATCGGTGCAGTGGCTGATGTCCAAGACTCAGTTTTAACACCGATATAGGCCGATACCAATAGGGGGTCGATTATAGCGTGCATCCCTAGTTGCTATGGTTACTGCTCAGGCTACAACAACTTATACACTGACGTGGGCTGATGTAGGTCTTGGCCTCCCCGCGTGTGAGTGGGAGGACGGAAGCCCCGCCCCCTGAAGCCAGCTGTTGGTCCAGCTCCGTGAAGGCAGCGCTGATGTAAACGTTGTCGAAGTCCAGCTCAGAGAGAAACCGGCGCCGGTACCGCACCGCCCTGCACACACCAACACACACGCTCAGCCGGTACCACACCAGTCCAGGAGACGGAAGCTGGGCGAACCGGACCTGACGAAGGCGACGGCGAGCAGGAGGAGGCCGGCGTACGTCAGCGGCTCGCTCAGCCGCCGCAGCACCTGCAGGTCCGAGGAAATCTCACGCGTGACGGCCTGGAGGACCTGCGGCAGAGACCGGCTGCTGTTGGCGTCTAGGTCCAGCTTCACCGAGGCCGAGATGTTGAAGTCAAACTCCGCCATCATCCTCTGGAACGCTGCGAGTGTGGCTGGAGGAGGAGGAGGAGGAGGAAGAGTCTGGGAGACGAGTGGACAGCAGAGGGAACGCCTGACATCAAAGAGAAACTCACGCTCTGCCAGCCGCTGCCGCAGATGCCCGGCGATGTAGGAGGGGATGACGCAGAAGATCTCCCCGGCTGAAAGACGGACACGGGAAAGAGATGGAGGGACTCACAGACATGATGGAGTATTATGGGATGTACAGTACCTAGTCTCTAATGCTGGGTCACTAGCAGCAAACATGACTCAGCAAGGTGAGATCACTGGTTTAATGACTGGTCTGGGTTTATAGCTCTATTACTGGTTCTTCTAGAGCAGCGGGTTTCAAACTGGGGGTTACGACCCCCATGAGGGTCGCAGGATCATTCAGAATGCATGGATGGATGGATGGATGGATGGATGGATGCATGGATGGATGGATGGACGGATGGATGGATGCATGGATGGATGGATGGATGGATGGATGGATGGATGGATGGATGCATGGAGGGATGGATGGATGGATGGACGGATGAATGGATGGATGGATGGATGGATGGATGGATGGATGGATGGATGGATGGATGGATGGATGGATGGATGGATGGATGGATGGATGGATGGATGGATGGATGGATGGACGGACGGATGGATGGATGGATGGATGGATGGATGGATGGATGGATGATGGATGGATGGATGGATGGATGGATGGATGGACGGATGGATGGACGGATGGATGGATAGATGATGGATGGATGGACGGATGGATGGATGGCCAGATGGACGGATGGACAGATGGACGGATGGATAGATGATGGATGGATGGATGGATGGATGGATGGATGGATGGGTGGATGGATGATGGATGAATGGATGGATGAATGGACGGATGGATGGATGGATGGATGGATGGATGGATGGATGGACGGACGGATGGATGATGGATGGATGGATGGATGGATGGATGGATGGATGGATGGATGGACGGACGGATGGATGATGGACGGATGGATGGATGGATGGATGGATGGATGGATGGATGGATGGATGGATGGATGGACGGACGGATGGATGATGGATGGATGGATGGATGGATGGATGGATGGATGGATGGATGGACGGACGGATGGATGATGGACGGATGGATGGATGGATGGATGGATGGATGGATGGATGGATGGATGGATGGATGGATGGATGGATGGACGGACGGATGGATGATGGATGGATGCATGGATGGATGGATGGGTGGATGGATGATGGATGAATGGATGGATGAATGGACGGATGGATGGATGGACGGACGGATGGATGGATGGATGGATGGACGGACGGATGGATGGATGGACGGACGGATGGATGGATGGACGGACGGATGGATGGACGGACGGACGGACGGACGGACGGATGGATGGACGGATGGATGAATGGATGGATGGACGGATGGATGGATGGACGGACGGACGGACGGACGGACGGATGGATGATGGATGGATGGATGAATGGATGGATGAATGGATGGATGGACGGATGGATGGATGGACGGACGGACGGACGGACGGACGGACGGACGGACGGATGGATGATGGATGGATGATGGATGGATGGATGAATGGATGGATGGACGGATGGATGGATGGATGGATGGATGCATGGATGGATGGATGGATGGATGAATAGATTGGTTGGATGGACGGATGGACGCCAGTGAACGCACCGCGGGCGAGGTCACAGAGCGGCAGGAAGACGTCCATGATGTCACACAGGAAGCTGAAGTCCCCCAGCAGGTCGGCGCAGTCGCGTCGAGCTTCTGCAAACACGTCCCGGCACTTCCTGTACGGCGTCCCCAGTTTCTCGTTGCAGATGTCTCCGATGTCCACCAGGAAGTGGAGGACGTTCCTCAGAGTTCCCGCTGGAAAAGACGTGGGTTCTTATTCACACACCTGAGCGTCAGAGGTTACAGAAAAGAGTCCGTGCAGCTTTAAACGCTAAAAAACACAAACACTGCTAAAAATAAATACTTCATTCAGGGAAATAAAAAGTATTACTACAGAGTGTTTACAAGAAAACAAGAAAGCGTCTGACCGACGTGGCGGACGCTGTCCATCAAAGCGTTGATGAGCCTCCGGACTCGTCCCGCCACCGCGTAGGCATTACTGCTGATCTGCCGCACTTTCTCCAACGCAGCTGTAAACAACAACAACAACACAAGCTGCTGCTCTCATCAGCTGGCAAGAACCAAATGTTTGCGTTTCTTTCTGTGAAACTCACATTTCTAAAGGTTTAATCTATATTTTAAAAACTACAGCAGAGTATTTAGGCCACATTAAGACATTTTTTACAGACATCAAGAATAAAGACCTGGTGCAGTATTTTACATGAATAAAGTAATTATTTTATGAGAATAAAGTAATTTCTGAGTATAAAGTGGTAATTGCCTGATAACAGCTGGGATAGGGTCCAGCAACCCCCGCGACCCTGAACTGGATAAGCGGTACAGAAAATGACTGACTGACTGAAAGTGGTAATTGTACGCGTAAGTGGATGATGGAAACATGTGAGCACAGGTAAGTTAATGTCCTGCACGTTAAACTTCTGGAGTCATTAAACAGTTTTTAGGTGAGTTAAAGACGGAGCAGAAAGCCGTCTGAACTGCTGCTGATGCATCCATGGATCCTGCAGTCGACCGGTTCCAGCCAGTTCCTCCACTGAAGCGGCCATTTCTTCCAAGTCCGTCTGCCTCTTTCTGCAGAATAGATTCATTTTCTCGCAGATTCTTCTCAAAGTCCTGATGCTGATGACAACGATGCACCAACAGATTGAGGATCTTCTGGTCTGTAAAACCTCTGCTGAGGTACATCTGCACCAAACGCTCCACCTCCCTCATTTTATCTGCTTTACTCTTCTACATTTACAAGATCAAGACTTTATTCTGGTAAATTTACAACCTTGTTCTCATTAAATTACAACTTAATTCTTGTAAATTGCAACTTTATGTTAAATTATGACTTCATTCTTGTAAAAGACAACTTTATCCTTGTTACAGGCAATGTACCTGATTTAGCACATTTTCTAACCGTGAGCAGGTGATGAGTGGAGTGTGAACTGTAAGCCCCGCCCCAAACTGTTTCTCCCAGTGAGAAACGCTCCTACTCTCGTTTTTCTCTCCTCCCACTCAACATGCACGAAATAACGTGCACGTTTCATACTCGTGCACAAAGAAACTCCGGAGCAAACTTGCATCTTCCAGTGAATTTCCTGTTTTGGTTGCAGTAAACGGCTGCAGATCAGCTAAATGACATTTTCTACCACAGGTACACTTTAACCACGGTAGTTTACCGTAACTACAGTTATGTACACAGATGCACAGTTATGACGAGTTATGATGTCATAGGCGACGTTACAACATGACAGCCTGATAAAGTTTCTAACCGGCCACTTCAGAAGCAGTGATGTAAAGCTTCATCGTGTTACGGTGTAAATATCACTATTATATACGGTGTAAATATCACTATTATACGGTGTAAATATCACTGTTATATACGGTGTAAATATCACTATTATATACGGTGTAAATATCACTATTATATACGGTGTAAATATCACTATTATACGGTGTAAATATCACTATTATATACGGTGTAAATATCACTATTATATACGGTGTAAATATCACTATTATACGGTGTAAATATCACTATTATATACAGTGTAAATATCACTATTATATACGGTGTAAATATCACTGTTTTATACGGTGTAAATATCACTATTATATACGGTGTAAATATCACTGTTATATACGGTGTAAATATCACTGTTACATACGGTGTAAATATCACTGTTATATACGGTGTAAAAATCACTATTATATACAGTGTAAATATCACTATTATATACGGTGTAAATATCACTATTATACGGTGTAAATATCACTATTATACGGTGTAAATATCACTATTATATACGGTGTAAATATCACTATTATACGGTGTAAATATCACTATTATACGGTGTAAATATCACTATTATACGGTGTAAATATCACTATTATATACGGTGTAAATATCACTGTTATATACGGTGTAAAAATCACTATCATATACAGTGTAAATATCACTATTATGTACGGTGTAAATATCAATATTATATACGGTGTAATTATCACTGTTATATACGGTGTAAATATCACTATTATATACAGTGTAAATATCACTATTATATACAGTGTAAATATCACTATTATATACGGAGCAGGGGTCGCGTTAACCGAATATTTTCCGTCATTGACCGTTTTTTTTAAACGGTGACAGAAAAATCTGAAGGCCATCAGTCATTTTGACAGATTGCAATTTACACTCCTGACCACTAGATGGCAAGTTAGCATATTGTCTCTCTTGATGCATGGCCTGCTGGGTTCACTCAGAAAAATGTCACAGCAGCTGAGTGTCCGGAGCTTCTTCAAAAAGCCCAATGATGAAGATAGTGTTGACAAAAGAGGTGAAAAAAAAGAAGACTGATGCAGTGGAAGATAAGGGACAAAAAAGTAATCATTCTTCGGCACCAACTGAGCAACCAAGCATTTAATGGAAAAACGCGACCGAATATGTCATTATTATATGTATATATTTTAATTAAAGTGACGGGTAAGAAATAGATTATGACTGGATTTTTATGACCCTGTCAGTCAAAATGACGGACAACGAAAAAGTCTGGCGCAACCTCTGATACGGTGTAAATATCACTGTTATATACGGTGTAAATATCACTATTATATATGGTGTAAATATCACTATTATATCGGTAGACCAGCAGAGGAAGGACGAGGACGTAAACGTTACTGAGAAGAAAGTTATTGAAAAAAATTCGTGTCCAGGCGGACTTCCAGTCCACATTCAGTCCGAGGCGTCCAGCTGTTCTCTACCTTCATACAATCCACCGAGAACACGAACTTTATTCCTTCTTTGGTCTCTCCTGCGTTTCATCTCTCTCCTCCTCAGTTTTCATGCTTACAGGCTGTTTTGATGCTTACAGGCTGTTTTGCTGCGGTATCATCACTTTCCCTTCGGCAGACGCCATGCGGTTCTGTTTATGTGCTGCCGTGCACGTGAGAGAGGAGGGCGCTCCTCGTTAGAAACGCTGTGATTGGCTGATAGGAAACCGAAACTTATGCAGAACGAACCATCCTTAGAAACCTGAACTAAAAAGGCCTGGATTCATGCAGATGAATCAATGAAGGATTTATTTTGATGAAATTACCTCTTTTAACACATTTATACCGTGTAGAAAACATTTCTCTGAGAGAGATTAAAATAAAATCAGGTACAGGCCCTTTATATTACAACTTTATTCTTGTACATTACAACTTTATTAGTGTTTAATTAAGTCATACTCTTTTAAAGGTGCCATGACATCAAATTTCACTTTTCTGGGGTTTTGGGTGTATAATATGATCTGCTGTGCACTGATGAGGTCATGTGAATGTCAGAGTGAGAATCAAAGTTCCTGTTTATGGTCTGTCAGCTTTGTCTCTCTGCTCAGAAACAGTTGAATCAGACAGCAGCTTATCATTCCACGTAGTTCTATCATTCTACGTAGTTCTATCATTCTACGTAGTTCCATCATTCTACGTAGTTCTATCATTCTACGTAGTTCTATCATTCTACGTAATTCTATCATTCTACGTAGTTCTATCATTCTACGTAGTTCTATCATTCTACGTAGTTCCGTCATTCTACGCAGTTTCGTCATTCTACGTAATTCCATCATTCTACATAGTTCCATCATTCTACGTAGTTCTATCATTCTACGTAGTTCCATCATTCTACGTAGTTCTATCATTCTACATAGTTCCATCATTCTACGTAGTTCTATCATTCTACGTAATTCTATCATTTTACGTAGTTCCATCATTCTACGTAGTTCTATCATTCTACGTAGTTCCGTCATTCTACATAGTTCCATCATTCTATGTAGTTCCATCATTCTACGTAGTTCCATCATTCTACGCAGTTTTGTCATTCTACGTAGTTCCATCATTCTACGTAGTTCTATCATTCTACGTAGTTCCATCATTCTACGTAGTTCTATCATTCTACGTAGTTCTATCATTCTACGTAATTCTATCATTCTACGTAGTTCTATCATTCTACGTAGTTCTATCATTCTACGTAGTTCCGTCATTCTACGCAGTTTCGTCATTCTACGTAATTCCATCATTCTACATAGTTCCATCATTCTATGTAGTTCTATCATTCTACGTAGTTCCATCATTCTACGTAGTTCTATCATTCTACATAGTTCCATCATTCTACGTAGTTCTATCATTCTACGTAGTTCCATCATTCTACGTAGTTCCATCATTCTACGTAGTTCTATCATTCTACGTAGTTCCATCATTCTACATAGTTCCATCATTCTACGTAGTTCTATCATTCTACGTAGTTCTATCATTCTACGTAGTTCCATCATTCTATGTAGTTCCATCATTCTACGTAGTTCCATCATTCTACGCAGTTTTGTCATTCTACGTAGTTCCATCATTCTACGTAGTTCCATCATTCTACGTAGTTCCATCATTCTACGTAGTTCCATCATTCTACGTAGTTCCATCATTCTACGTAGTTCTATCATTCTACGTAGTTCCATCATTCTACGTAGTTCCATCATTCTACGTAGTTCTATCATTCTACGTAGTTTCATCATTCTACGTAGTTCTATCATTCTACGTAGTTCCATCATTCTACGTAGTTCCATCATTCTACGTAGTTCCATCATTCTACGTAGTTCCATCATTCTACGTAGTTTCATCATTCTACGTAGTTTCATCATTCTACGTAGTTTCATCATTCTACGTAGTTCTATCATTCTACGTAGTTCTATCATTCTACGTAGTTCCATCATTCTACGTAGTTCCATCATTCTACGTAGTTCTATCATTCAACGTAATTTAATTGCTCCAATAAGAGCACACTATCAAGTAAACAGCGCCCCCTCTCTCTCTCCCTAACGGTCTATGCACCGTCTGCCCCCCCTCCCTGTCTGATTCAGCTGCATGTATGGAGCTAGTAGTAACTTCTGTGCAGTCAGGTCTGGATTTTCAAACAAATGGATTTAAAAGCAAACTTCTGCAGCAACACTGAGGGAGGGGGCCACAAACTTGTCATTACCTGTAAGTTTATTTATTTTCTAAATGCTGTCTTGTCTGATAAACGTAGCTCTCACTGTCTGAAGTGCCCATGTTGCTAGCAGTTAGCCTTTAGCAAACTCCGACCGCAGCTTGACCTAGATTCTCTAAATAAGGTCATAGCGAAATAAGGTGTAGCCAATCAAAATGAAGTCAACGTGGTCTCCGGGTAAAGTTCCATATCATCACCGGACCCAACTGTATTACTGAGGAAGTGAGGTCTGGCGTTTCAAAACAATACTCCGCTGTAAAAAATGCCGTTTTTTTCTTTGGAGTATTTACATATAAAGAAATGCCAACAACATAAACTAGTTTTTACTGCCATGTCATCACTCCTTTAAATTACAACTATATTTGTGTTAAATTACGACTTGATTTTTGTAAATTACAACTTTATTCTTGTTTAATTACAACTTTACTCTCGTTAAATTAAAACTTTATTCTTGTTAAATTACGTCTTTACTCTTGTTAAATAACTTTTTTCTCGATAAATTATTAAATTACAACTTTATTCTTGTTAAATTATGGCTTTATTGTCGTAATAACAGCTTTATTCTAATGAAGCACAACTTTATTCTTGTAAAATTACAACTTTACTCATAAATTACAACTTTAAACTGGTAAATTACAACTTTATTCTTATTAATTTACGACTTCTGTAAATTACAACTTTATTCTTGTAACAAAGTACTTTTTCTCGTAAAATTATGAGTTTTTTCTTGTAATATTATGACCACTCTCAAAGTCTGTTAAAAAAGTTTTTCTTAATGTGGCCTTAACTCTCCATGGCGTAAAAACCCATCCTTCTACATGTGGAGTGAGATGTTCCGGTTCCTCGGAGGGAAAACTGCTGCAGTAGCTGTAGTACTTCCAGCAGAATAAACTACTTCTGTGAATGAGAAGTGGGCGTGTCTTACAGAGAAGGGGCGTGGCTGCTTTCTGCATCAGTTCCTGCGTCTGATTGGCCGCCAGCTCAGCTCCACACAGCAGGCTGGAAGCGGCTCGCTCCGTGTTTTCCAGCGTGTTGCTCAGCGGACCGGACAGCAGCACCGTCATGAAGAGGAGGAGGAGGAAGTTCCGGCCATGAGCTGAGGAAGAGGCAGGAGACTGATGAGGAAGGCTTCATCCCCTTCAGGAAGAGGTCCAGGACGTGTCTCTGGGTCTGGGAGGTCTTGGGAAATTATTTGGGAATTCTGACTCTAATTTAGTTTTAAATGATCACTTGAAGGTTGTGTACTGCAAACTTTTACATAAAAGTATTTCTATGCAAACGCAAGTTTATGAACTTATGGTGAGAAACATCCGCTTCATCGAGCTGAATATCCCCAACTTTTCTGAATTTGGTAGAAATACTGTTATGCTCTGACCTGGTCATGATAAAACCAGCAAGCCAACAGCAGTGAGTGAACTTGAACCCTGGCAGAAGCTTGTAAACCTCTCTGACTGACCTGAGCACATGGAGGGGAGCATCACCATGACGCTGGCCCGAACACCGGCTGACAGGCCCATGCCGAACCCCAGCAGGCCAGCCAGGATCACAGTGGTGTGGACGCAGAACCACACGGGCTGGTTCTGCAGGACGAGAGCCATGAGCCCGTACAGAGACGCCAGGACCAGCCCGGACACGAACGCCGCCAGGCTCCACCCTGCCTTCACCAGGTGAGCCCTGACCTCCTTGGCTCTGCTGAAGGGACAAGCATCACCTGACCTGAGGACGGAGAGGGGACAGAAACTGGACCTGTGGTTGGATCTCCATGTTAAAGGAACAGTCCACCCACATAATGCTGTAACTTTATCTTCCCCTCATGGTGAGAAAGACTGCAGCACTTTTTTAATATCTCAAATGCAGCCGGCGATCAGGAAGGCTTCTCGTTTCCCCCCCAACTTTCATATAATGGAGTTCACCGGGGTCCGAGCCAAAAAGGTCCATAAAAGTCCACAAAAACTTGTCAATATTCCTCCGTACTGCTCATCCAACGTAATCCAAGTGTCCTGAGTGGGTAGCGTCCAGAATTTACTGGAAACGTCATTTACTAGATTTTTAGATCCTAAACAGTAGAACATCGTACTTCCGCGAAGCGCGCACGTGCGTTTACGAAACTACAGAAGCCTCTGCGCTCAGAGCCTACTCTGCCGATAATACAAGTGTAGAAGAAGAAATTCTCTGTTTACATTGTGCTAAGAGCGACAGAGCTGCAGACAAACCGGGACAAACACAAGAGAGTCCAAGAGGGGTTGATATTGATTTAAAACAAAGAAAGAAAGAAAAAGAGAACGCACGATCTCGTCTGCTGCAGCTTTCATAGTTTCATGAACGGGCATCGGCGTGCTCGCAGGAGATGCGATGTAGTACTGATGTAGTACTGTTTAGGCTCTGAAAATCTACTAAATGATGGTTTCCAGTAAATTCTGGACGCGACCGACTCAGGACACTTGGATTACATTGGACGAGCAGTATGGAGGAATATTGACAAGTTTTTGTGGACTTTTATGGACCTTTTTGGCTCGGACCCCGGTGAACTCCATTATATGAAAGTTGGGGGGAAACGAGAAGCCTTCCTGATCGCCGGCTGCATTTGAGATATTAAAAAAGTGCTGCAGAGTCTTTCTCACCATGAGGGGAAGTGGAAGATAAAGTTACATCATTCTGTGGGTGGACTGTTCCTTTAACATGGAGATCCGTCCTCCTGGAGGACTGCTCAGTTTTGTTTTATCCTAATAGCCATGCGCATATCGATACACTGATGTTGATATTTCCTTACCGGCCCAACAAAATATTGGATTTGATACTTCTTTGAGTATGGTGATACCACTGTACAGACACAAAACATGCAGTTTGTTTCCACTTCTGAGAACTTTAGGCAATAAAATGATGTGAAAGCAGCCACATTCTAGCTTCTGTATCACATGATGGTGGTAGCCTATCAGATTCTAGCTTCTGTATCACATGATGGTGGTAGCCTATCAGATTCTAGCTTCTGTATCACATGATGGTGGTAGCCTATCAGATTCTAGCTTCTGTATCACATGATGGTGGTAGCCTATCAGATTCTAGCTTCTGTATCACATGATGGTGGTAGCCTATCAGATTCTAGCTTCTGTATCACATGATGGTGGTAGCCTATCAGATTCTAGCTTCTGTGTCACATGATGGTGGTAGCCTATCAGATTCTAGCTTCTGTATCACATGATGGTGGTAGCCTATCAGATTCTAGCTTCTGTGTCACATGATGGTGGTAGCCTATCAGATTCTAGCTTCTGTATCACATGATGGTGGTAGCCTATCAGATTCTAGCTTCTGTATCACATGATGGTGGTAGCCTATCAGATTCTAGCTTCTGTGTCACATGATGGTGGTAGCCTATCAGATTCTAGCTTCTGTGTCACATGATGGTGGTAGCCTATCAGATTCTAGCTTCTGTATCACATGATGACGGTAGCCTATCAGATTCTAGCTTCTGTGTCACATGATGGTGGTAGCCTATCAGATTCTAGCTTCTGTATCACATGATGGTGGTAGCCTATCAGATTCTAGCATCTGTATCACATGATGGTGGTAGCCTATCAGATTCTAGCATCTGTATCACATGATGGTGGTAGCCTATCAGATTCTAGCTTCTGTATCACATGATGGTGGTATTTCTTTCTTACTTCTGTTCTCAAGTCTTACAATGATATATAATATATTATAATATTAAATAAGTACTAATTTAATATTATAGTATATTATATATCATTGTAAAATGATATTTTAATATCATATCTGAATATTGCCCTTGCAGTACAATAAACTACTAGCATCATATCGACAGGAGACATTTTGGTATTTCCCATCACTGGTGTGAAGGCTTGTTTTTATTTTTAATGCATTAATTCTTTTAAATGCAGATTGTTATACATTATGTTTTGATAAATTTATAATACCACTATTACATTTAATTTTTGAAAATTTTCACAGAATAAATGTCAATAATCTTAACCTGTACTGAAGTTATTTGGTAACTTCTTGTGGTGTCTTCTGTCAGATGAGGTCAGGATGTTGTATCCAATAACGGATTTACATATATATATATATATATATATATATATATATATATGAAACTGTAAAGCATGGTTATTGCAGCTTTTAACGCATAAATATTTACTAAGAGGGGCCCAGTGTCATTGACTTGCATGGGTCCTTACATTCCTGACGTATTCATGATTTTCTTTTAAGGGACAAACAGTGTCGTGTTGGTATCGATGAAAAAGTACCACTGGTATCGTATGGATTTGAAAACTTTTGGTATCACCCATCCCTACAACTCAGATTAAAATCTACCAGCATTTTAACTCAAGGAAACTATTAATTTTATTTCGTTAAGCAGCTTAAATGGTGAAATTACATCTTGAATATCTCCCTCTCAGTTTTTACTTTACATTAAAAGGGCTTAAATGGAAATGGGGATTAAATAAAACTAAACAAATAATGCAGAACCAGGAGGCATTAAAAACAAGATTCTACCAACACAAAACCAGAAACATTCAGATACATTCATCAATTGTTGTTGTTTGTTTGTTTTTAAATGTATTTTCTCAATGTATTCCTGTATTGTTTCATTATATTGCTCTCATTTGGCTAAGAAATGAACAAATGAATAAATAAACGAACAAAGCTGCTAACCGTTAGCACAGTGCTAACGTTTATTTTCGTCTTAGCTTTGGCTAGCTGTTAGCTAAAACCACTTAAAAACACTCACTTGTTCGGAACTCCTCTGAAAGTTTGCGTGTCTCCGTCTCTCTCCACGCGAATTAAGATGTCTTTGAGCATTTCTCTCTTCTTTCCAGCACTCCTCATTCTGTCAGACACTTTTCATCCAACAGAAAGTTCTCCGTAGCCCGCAGAGACCTCCGACACCTCCCAGAAGCTTCGGTTGCCAAGCAACCGACGCAGTCATTTTACGTTACTTGTACACACAAATTCACCTTGTGACAGTTAGTGACAGTTAGCCTTTTCACGAGCACAGTCACAGATTCCGATGGTCACAGATTTTGCTATAACACCGCACGGGACAGCGTTGGAAGATAAAAACTGTGTGTGTGTGTGTGTGTGTGTGTGTGTGTGTGTGTGTGTGGGGGGGGGGGGGGGGGGGGGGGGGGGGGGGGGTAGAATGCAGCGGAACTTCACTGAGAATCAGATGAGTCATCTATCTATCTATCTATCTATCTATCTATCTATCTATCTATCTATCTATCTATCTATCCATTTATTCTCAATATTTTGTCATAGCGTAACGATTCTAAAGCTGTATTTTAAATTTAAACTATTCTTTTTCTGAAATAAATGTGTTTCTTATTTCTATGGATTGAATTGTTTATACTTATTTTTTTCTTTTAAGTCAGTTTTTCTCATGTTTATTTACTTAAATATTTTAGCCTAATAACATTTTTAGTATAATTTTACTTGGTCAAATTGTGTCATTATTTCATCATTACTGGACAAGATAATCAGATTTTCTAAGTAATAACCTTTTTTAAAATCTTGTAGTCAAGTTGATAAATTATTTTAGAAAATTATTTTATTGGAGGGAGCATGCTGACGCACATCCGGTCGGAAATGACCGGAAACCATTCTGCCGCGGTGAAAACTAAGGTTGGACACAAGCCAGACAAAGGCAGATCTGTCATGAACAACGTCGTATTTTGCCTCTCGGCATTGGTTGGATTGTCTGACTGTCCGTATCTTTTACCGGCAGATGTTTGAGTGGATGATCAAACAAAATGTCCTGATTTGCAAAACCCCGATCTCTTTAACTGTTTGCTGAACTCCCAGCTGTGTATAACTGAACTGTATAATAGGCACTTTCCAGATGGAAGTCTAAATCGTTTTCATGTCTTATATTTATAATATTAAATATCTGACATTACATTTCATAATTGGCTGGCATATATAGTTCTTCTCATGTGTCTGTATAATAAATGATAGTTATTCCGTTCAGTGTCCACATAAATATTTTGTGGCAGTTAGCTATTTATATTGATGAGATTCCTAAGGAAATATGTAGTACCACAGCATCAACCATTATTAATATTATTATCATTATTATTATTATTATTATTATTATTATCAAGCAGAGCGACTGACATTGAATGTTAAGCTACAGGTGGTCAAGTAGAGGCACTGCTTCAGCAATTAATGATCATATATGGGTTGGTTATTTTATAACATGTATAATTTGATTATTTTTATGGGGAAAAAAGTTTTGAAGTATTTGTATCAACATATTGCCATTATAATCAGCAGAGGGAACTCAGGTGTGGGGAAATTCATCTGCAAAGATTGTGGTAACATATGGCTCACTGTGTACTATTGAAAAATAAAATCTGTAGGCCTAAGTCAAGTGAATTACATCCTTTTTTAAAATTTTATTTTGACCAGGTATGCACACAAGTAACAAATAAAAAAATACACCTTTTAAACCAACATTATCAACATTACAACAAACAACTGGGAAACTCAAGTGTGAATAATAAACAGTATTTATCAATAAAAGTATTACATAGTTACAATTGAGAACACATTTTTGTAATCAACATCCATTCAGAAGTTTTCCCTGACCTGCAGCAGGTTATATAAACAAACGTACAATGATTAATAAACGTTTCCATGGCTCCACACACGGCCATCATCTCTGTTCACCTTCCTCACTGATCGCGGCGCTCAGCTGACTCGTTACACGCCAGAAACTTGAAGAAAGACAGTTTCCACCTACTTGAAGGCTGCGTGCTGTGCAGAACACCGCAGCACAACTCCTCCTCATGGTTTACAGCAATTTATCACAGGGACAAGTGATAAAGACAAAGCACTGATCCCGCATAGCAACCGTTTGTTTTCACCGCGCTCCTGGTTGCTAGGTGCCAGCGCACACCGGATGTGGAAAGTTTCGCTCCCGAGAATTTGCACAAGACAACAAAGGAAAATCGACATCCATCATTTTGCTTTATTAGTTTTTACCAAATAATTAAAAATGAAGGTTTGTTATCCTCTCCAGTGGCCATCTGCAGGGAGGTGTTCTGTCTAATTCTGGATGCAGTCAAACAGCTGATATTATTTCATTGATAAATCTTGCGCTACATCTATTCCTGGGATTTGCTCAGAGCCTCCCTCTGACCCCAAGCTGACAGCAGGATAGTTATCGCTCCATCTCTTAAACACATCAGCATTTTAAAGGAGCTGTATCATGCTTTTCAAATGTTCCAAAAGTCAAATACAGGCATTTATAAGCTAGATATGTTCCCATCGTTACTATAGAAACTAATTTGGTGTTAAATATTAGTTTTTCTATGCGTCTAATTTCCAACACGGAAGTAAGATGGCTGACTGCACTGAACCGCGGAGCTCTCGACAGCCACGTGCAGAGGGGGGTGCGGAGGGGGCTCAAGCACCTGCCCCTTTACCCCTTGGTGCCCAAAGTGCCCTTTTGTCTCCTTCTCTTTTTTTATTTTTTATTTTTTTATTTTTGTTGAGTTAAAGTTTGTTGGTGATGCCAAAAACAATAAATAAAAGGAAATAATAATTTAGATAACGTTACGGTTGGTCACATGCGTCACTGCCCTGACGTGCCTACCTAGACGCGCCCAGACGCGCCCTGCCCTGCAGCTCCAAACGGTAGTAGGAACCGCGAGGGAGGGAATAGGGGATTATCACGCTTCCGCGTTCCGGTTTCCGGAAATTGAAACATTTGGCACTTCCTGTTCCGGGCCATGTTAAAGACAGCCGTTCCTGCTCTGTTATACTGTTTAAATCGGATAAACTCCAAACATATTTAAGTTTTCATTCTAGACTGAAGTGATACTGGATCAAAGCGATCGATTTGCCGCGGTGAAGGGCCGAACACACGTTTGTTTGTCCCCGGTGGGGCACAACACCGGCACTTCACAGCATGCTAGCATTAGCCAGCTAGCGTTTACTGACGTGCTTAACATTGTGCGTCTTAAAACACACAAACATCTGAAAATCGGGTCTGTACCTCCCTGTTTCCAGTGGAACAACTGAGGACTGCCAAGAAAGGAGACGCTTTCAGATGCTTGTGTGTTTTCAGCCGCACAAAGTTAGGCACGTCCTCAAGCTGGCTAATGCTAACCTGTTAACAATAGTCCGCCAGCTACTACTCTGTTAAACTTTGTAAAACGACCGATTCGCCGCGGTGAAGGACCGAACTTTATAATAAAACGATACAGGTTTGTTTGTGGCCGGCAGACTGCGCAGTCGTGTTAGCAGGTTAGCATTAGCCAGCTCGATAACGTGCCTAACTTTGTGCGGCTGAAAACACACAAGCATCTGAAAGCGTCTCCTTTCTTGGCAGTCCCCAGTTGTTCCACTGGAAACGGGGGGGTACAGACCCGATTTTCAGATGTTTGTGTGTTTTAAGACGCACAATGTTAAGCACGTCAGTAAATGCTAGCTGGCTAATGCTAGCATGCTGTGAAGTGCCGGTGTTGTGCCCCACCGGGGACAAACAAACGTGTGTTTTATTATAAAGTTCGGCCCTTCACCGCGGCAAATCGATCGCTTTGATCCAGCTTTTGATCCAGTATCACTTCAGTCTAGAATGAAAACTTAAATATGTTTGGAGTTTATCCGATTTAAACAGTATAACAGAGCAGGAACGGCTGTCGTTAACATGGCCCGGAAGAGGAAGTGTCAAAAGCCGGCAACTTCCGGTAAGCGTGATAATCCCCTATTAGCAGCTGATGCTTCAGTGAGTAGGTTTTGCAAAGTGCTGCTCTGCGTATTCCTGCAAGATAACTGACAAAGTGAAGTGAGCATTCTTTTTTGTGCGTCCTCTGACTCTCTGAACACAAGATATAGCTGCTAGTTAACCACACGCACAGCGTGCTGAGCGGAAAAGTTTGTCAGGAGGCTCCTTTTTAGAAAAAAGAAAAGAAAAAGAAAAAGCCTATTCAAGATCCCAGAGCTAAAAGTGCCCAAGTCACTCTTGTTTGTTCCAAGTTGTCTCCTTCATGCATGTATCAGTAAGCTACCAATGCCAGAGTAAAAGTGTCTGTGTCACATTTTGTGACAATAAAGAGATTTGTATCATTTTACTGTCAAGTGAGTTTAAGTGGAGCTTTTTCTGTTTAGAGGCAAAGAGGTCTTCATTAAGTAATTAAGGTAAAAATAAGCAGTACATGCATAAATTCACATACTTCTGGACTATTACAGTATAAGTATAATAATATGAAGAATTTTAATTAAGATGTTTTCAACTTCTTATTTAAACATAACATTTACATGCAAATTAAATATAATTGTCCTTTACTGCCCTTTAGTGGATACTGGATACTGTCCTTTAGTGGATAATAAAACTATCAAACTAAAAAAAATTACAAATCACTTACATTAAAATATGTAATTTCTATATTCTATATACGAGTAAACTCAGAATACCAACAGCAGCCTTATATTTATAAAGCTCCTCTTGGCAAAGTAATTCTGTTCAACACAATAAAGCAGCCAGATCATCATTCTGCAACTGCCATGCTGGATAGGAAAAGTAAAATAAATAAATTGATGAATAAATAAATAAATAATGATAATAATAATAAAGGTGCCAAAATGTTTCCATTTTTTCCTCTGATTTTATTAAAACTGGAAAGTGAGGACTACAGGAGGAGAAACCACAGGTTATCAGTCCAGTGCTTAATGGTGATCTAATTAAACTAATATATTATATTTCTGTCTTAAATTACACAGCTTGGATTATGGTTTCTTGAATATATGCTGTACCTCCACCCTCCTTTATACCTGTCCCCCATTAAGTTCCCCTTTTAGTTACAGATGATCAACTAGTTCTGCTTAGTTTAAACAGTCAGTCTTGACTGCAGCCTCGCTCAGCAGGAGTCTCCTACAAACAATCATGTCAGATCACTGTCATTTATTTCATTGACAGCTATCACCTAAACACTTGTATAAGTGGCCATGATCTCCCCCGTGTTGTTTTAGGGTCTGCTCAGCTGCTCAGTAGAACCATCACAGCTTCCTCACAAACCACCTCCACAGAACGTGATCACAGTCTCCATCAGGTAAAACATGCAGTGCGTTTACATGCAGCCAATAACTCTTTCATAACTCTTTCATAACCGGAATTTAGCAATAACCCGGTTGCGCACAGCCATGTAAACACTGGCAAAAACCCGAATATGCTCATTTTCGGGTTTTTAACCTCTTAACTCCCACCTTTTTAAGTAATCCTCGCCTATTTTGCATACCCAAATGGAAATGCAAATAACAGAGGCCAAATGTAAGGCCAAATTACTTGTGTGAGACATCATTTGAAAGCTTACACCTTCTAGTTTCTGAAAATATAAATTAGAAGAGTGTGACTAAAACACAGCCTGGTCGCCGGCGCCCAGGTGGTTTTAAACAGGTTAAAAACCCGAATATTACCCCTGGGTTACTCCTTTTCTAACCGGAATATTTGGTCATGTAAACGCTTATTGGAATATCTTCATTGAAAGGAATATTTAATTGTGTTCTGCGCATGCTCTATCTGCAAGCATTTTTGGCGTTTTGATTAAATTACAGGGAGTATTTTGCACTAGCGATCAGACAGTGCTCTGCACAACTTGCTAGTTTATACATCACCATGGCAACACGCATCCCGAGAGGAGCTGGTGTGCAAACAGTTACTTCGCGGGGCTCCATCACTCATCTGGCAAAGTTTGGTGAAGATGTGATCGAGGAAAGTTCACTGACTCCAGCCGGAGTCTGTTAACTTCATCATTACAACCGTTCCCACCAGTCCTGGCTGAGACCTTCATCTGTCCGGGGGACTCTGCTGGAAACGGGAAGCGTGGATGTGCTCCAAGCTGCATTTTCAGGACACGTTCTCTCCTTCTATGACCCATCAAGTAATGCTGGTGGGTCAGTATCAGCACTCCGGACTGCAGTCAAGCCCGCCGCCTCTCGCGGATCCGCGGTCAAGCCAATCGGCATTATTTCGGCTGTAACTCTGAAACTTGGCTGGCTTGACCGCAGTGGCTCCGGATGGTTCATTATCCACCATCATCATGACGTTTTCCGTGCGTCGCAGTTTGGGTCGGGATATTCCAGTTGATTTCAGTTATCATGTATACAGGAGTAACTCTGTCTGCTCACGCATGTAAACGGGTTATTCCTAATCTTTCAGAAACCGGAATATTGACCTTAACCCGAATTTTGATGGCATGTAAACGTAGTCATGGACTACTTCTGCTTTCCACTGCCTCCTAACAAAAATGGGAGGTTTGGACAAAGATGTGGATGTTTTTGTTCCATGTTACATTAATGGCTATGAGTTGCTGCAATTCAACCGGTCACATTACAGCATGAGGTCAGATTCTGTTTGCTGTTTCAAATTTGTGCTCATGTGCCCCTCTGTAACACTGAGCACCTGCCCCTCCAGAGGTCTCTGCACGGGCCTGGCTCTCGACCAATTGCAGCATGTTTTACACCCATTTCATGACGTCGCCCCGGAAGAGACACTTATTCTGAAGGGTCACAGAATTGTCTGTAGCACCGGCACCGGCAGCTCTCATGTGGATGTTAGTAGTAAGCATTGATGGATAATTACTCCGATCGACGGGATAAAACAGAGCAGCCTGTTATGGAGCTGCATGCGCTCGACCCAGAGTCTGATATGGAGTTTGAAGTACACGCAGTACCACAGAAGTACCACAGAGACCCCTGACAAGTAAGTAAATTAGCGAACAAATCATAGGCTAACAGTTAGCATTGAGCTGAGAGATGTGTTGACTCACCAGTGTTGTTGTCTGTCCATGCGCGTTTTTATAGTAGGAACTGCGTCAGGTTTCAGAAGTAATCCCAGAGAAAAAAACACTTTACTGCCCGAAATTCATGAAGTTGTCAGGAGTGAAGTTCACACACAAAGTTGAGGTTTTTTTTCTGCTCCTGAAGTTATAATCCAACCACTTCTGGCAAGTCGGTTCATCCAGTACAACAAATAAACTCCCACGCTGAACGTAACTGCATTTTCCCCAACTTGCTGTCCTCTAGAGCTTAAAAAAAAAAGGAATTCTCCTGAACTCTGGAGCAAACGTCTGTTAGCTGATGGCTGTTTGTCTCTGAGGAAATCTTCCTGCAGGTGTTAGTTTCTTCCTCAGAGAGTGTGTATATGATTCTCTGAGTTTCTGTTCAACAGAGGGCGTCTTGCTACGATACTGAGCGTGCGCATTTGGACTTTCGTGATTGGTGCCACGTTCATACGTAACGGGGTGGGTAGTCAGCCGTTTGCAGGGAGGTAGCGCTTGGTTTAAATATTCATGTAGATTACTCAAATATGCATGAATGAAGAAAATTAACGATTTAAATCATTTCTTGATGAGGAAATAACACACTGACATGCTGAAAAGCTCTTAAAAGTCCATTTTTCATGATAGGGCTCCTTTAAAGACTAGATCTTGAATACAACACTTTTTTCTTTTTTTCCACTTGTCCTGTCCAGCATGGTAGCAGCAGAATGGTGATCTGGTTGCTTTATTGTATTGAACAGATTTGCTTTGCCAAGAGGAGGTTTATGAACACAAGGCTCCCCCTGATATCCTGTTTATTCATTTATTTCTTTAATTAAACACCTCTCAAAAGTGGTTGTGTGCTGTTGTTATTTTATGTGTGTAAGTAACAAAGTGTGATTAATGACTGAGGAGCAGGCTGTCTCAGGACATGGCGAACGAAAGCACTTTGATGCCCCCCCCCCCCCCCCACTCCCTCTCATCGCACCCCACCCCCTGCCCTCCCCAAGACCGTACGTGTGTGTGTGAGGTAGAGTGGAGGGGGGGAGCGATCTAGAGAAGGGAGACCAGGGGGTTGTGGATTCCCCTCTGGAAGTTGAGCCGTTGATGGCACTAGGTACCCCTGCCTCTAAGGACCCCTCCAGGGCAGGAGGAGCCAGGCACGGCCGCCCCCACGGCCAGGCAGCAAGCACCCACTGCCAAGGGGCCAGCGCCAGCCCCCTGGGGCACCTGACCACCTCACGCCAGAGCCCACAGGCCCACCATCCCAAGGCCCTGCAGACCCCCCCAAGAGGCACGCCAGCTGCCGCACATCCATCCCCACACACAACACACACAAGCCAACACCTACCCGAAAAGGAAGAACAAAAACCACACCCAATCACACCAGGACTTCTCACTCACATTCACTCAAACGGACCCCCCAGACAAGCCCACCACACTCCTCTCCACCTGCGGAGGACCAACCCCCACAACACACCCCAAACAACCACGCACCTTTACCCCGTCAACTCACCCCAGCCCATCCACACCCTCAGCCCACCCCTCCCACACATCAGCATCTGCCCCACTGGTCCCCACGCCCCCCTCCCCATACACAGGCCCACACCCCCACCACGCCCCCGACAGACACACTCCCTCACCCCCGCCAGCGCCCTTCACCCATCCAGCCACCCCACACTCCACCCATCCGCCCCTGCATCCCCACCCCCCACAGATCCACACCCATCCTGCACACAAATGCCTCCACCCCCAACACACACAAACCCCACCCATGTGCCCCTCCACCCACGCTCGAACACACACATTTCCCATACACCCCTGCCCACCCACACACCACCACACACGCATCCCCCTGCACTCACATCCACACGCATCCATGCCCACCCTCCAGACACACACCCACCCACATACACCACAGATGGGAACCGTGGGGCCACCAATCCTCCCCCACGCCATGAGCCCACCCCACCCAGCCCCCCGAACCAGGCAAGCCCAACCCGCAAGAGTTCACTCGTGCCAATTAGTCCCACCCAACCAAGCGGCCGGGCCGAACAGGCTCCCAGCGCAGAAAAGACCAAGTCCCCCAGTAAACACAGTGTGGGGCTTGCAGGAAAGTTACACCTGAGCCACGTTGACAGGTCATCACATACCTGAAGCCAAAACCTCTGGACAGGTGGACAAGACCACAAGGCGTGAAGATAATTGTCTGTTGTATTCTCATTGCAGTGCAAACAAATATTTGAAGGTGACAGACCCATCTTGAACATCCTCTGTCCTGTGTAATGTACTCTGTGTAAAACCTTGAATTGTATCAACTGCATATTTGAGTTTTTAGTCATTAGGAACGTGTTTAAACATATCTGTGTCCATGTGTTTTGGTTAAGGGTTCTGGACAAGTCAGCCTCCCACTTCGAAGTTGGAAGGGAAATTGAATCATCCAGTTTTAATAATAATCTATATATTTTCGACAGTAGTTTGGGGATAGAGAGATTCAGGAATTCTGCTACCCTGACCGGAGTCTGCACTGTTAAAAAAAATTTGTAATATCACCGATTTTTTCTGTGATATTAACACATTTTTCCCCCATTTTCAAAAATACGGAAAATAATGATAAAATTATGGAAATAGGCTGTGAATTTACAAGTCTCACATGAAAATAACATGAAAAGCCTGTAACTGTAAAAAGACATGAAGTTTCCTTTTTTTTTTTTTTAAAGAAGATGCCATTTCATTTCACATAAGAAAGAATGTTAAAATACATTTTCAGTGTATTTCCATATAAAAATTTCTTCTTAGCAAAAGAAAAATGTTTTTAGTAATTTCATGTATTTACACTGTCCTGGCCTCACTGAGCACAATATAACTGTCATGTACTCAGTTATTCAGGTAGCTAAACAATCTCCCATCCATCCACTAAGAAGCAGTCCGTATGAGCTTTAGCAGGTTTTAATGGGAAGAATGTAAAACTGAAAAACATAAAGCATCGAAGACACAATCAGTAAAACAATACAACATGGTAATGTTAATTCTATATATTCTTAAAAGAAGCTTTCTGCCTTTCATAAAGCCCAAATGGCCTTATACTTACAAATAAAACACAACAATACTTACAGACGTTGCCAAATGGAAGTAACCAAAGGAAAATGTAGCAGGCAGACCTCATGGCTGAGCACATGGTGAACAACTGAGAAATGAAACTTAACTCTCAACTAATATAGCTGCAATGCCACTATTGACCACAAGGTGGCAAAAAGAGTCACACAGAGGGTTCCAGCACACTCCCCGCCTGGCGTCTTTAAGAGATGCCACCACTCAAATGTCCATATTGCTGGGAGTCAAGAGGAGAATGACTTCAGTGCAATGCCTGGAGAAGATCTTTACACCACGGTTCCGCACAATTTTGACATCAACCTTCCTTATAAGACCGTCTCGACTGGGGTGACACTTGACAATGAGACCCATAGGCCACTCATTCCTCTTTGATGTGCTGTCCTTCAGTAAGACTACATCCCCTTCTTTGAGATTGGTCTTCACAGAATGCCATTTTTGACGCTTTTGCAGAGTGCACAAGTACTCCTTCCGCCATCTTGACCAGAAGTGATCTGCCAAAGCCTGAACTCTCCTCCACTGAGTCTTCAGCAAATCTCCATCTGTGAATTCCTCTGGCAGAGGAGGTGGCACACCTGTCTTTTGTGTTAAAAGTAGTGATGGTGTCAGAATCAGGGGAGCATCTGGGTCTGTTGAGACAGGAATAAGAGGTCTTGCATTTACAATTGCCGAAACCTCTGCCATGAAAGTCACTAAAACATCATGAGAGAGCCTAGACCGGCTAGTGTCCAGAAGCAAGGAGTCCAGTATCCGCCGAGTAACCCCAATCATACGCTCCCAAGACCCTCCCATGTGGGATGCATGGGGGGGTTGAACACCCAGGTACATCTTTGGTCAAGTAGGTAGTCCCTCACATCTGGATCAGGGGAGTCTTGTGGAGTCAGTTTCAGTTCGCCGCAAGCACCAACAAAGTTGGTACCACGATCTGACCTTAACTGCTTGGCAGGGCCCCTGATTGAAAAGAACCTCCGAAGTGCGTTAATGAAACAGGAGGAACTCAGTGAATCCACCACTTCAATGTGGATGGCTCTCGTCGACATACATGTGAATAATACTGCCCATCTCTTATTGTTAACCTGGCCCCCTCGTGTGCGCCTTGTCACAATCTCCCAAGGCCCAAATACATCTAAGCCTACATAAGAGAAAGGAGGATCCACTTTGAGCCGTTCTTCAGGCAAGTCTGACATGAGTTGTTGCTCAGATGAGCCACGCAATTTTCTGCATGTGACACACTGGTATATGATGCTGCTTATAAGGCGTTTTCCACCCACCAACCATATGCCACTGGCACGTATGGCACCTTCAGTTAGATGTCTGCCTTGATGTCTTACTTTCTGGTGATGATGGCGCACAAGCAGTCTTGCCAGATGGTGTTTGTTGGGGATGATGAGAGGATGAACTTCGCTCGCATCCAACTGTGATTGGCTTATCCGACCTCCTACCCGCAGTAGACCATCAGCATCAACAAAGGGGTTGAGCTTGAGGATAGGGCTGCTCCTTGGAAGACTCTGCTTTGACTTAAGACATGAAAGCTCCTGCCCATAGGTCTCTTGTTGCGCTGTGCTTATGATCAGATGTTCTGCTTTGCTTGTTTCCACAGGAGAAAGGTTTTTACAATAATGCCAGCTAGCACAGTTACCGTCTGATTGCTGCTTGACAGAGCAACTTGCAATGTGAATTAGTCTGGCAACTGCTTTCACAAGCGATCTCCAATCAGAGAAATGTTCAAAACGATGTGACCCAAGCTTACGACATCCAGAGATCTTTGTGGCCATGTTCGTTCCCATAGGACGGATCTCAACATCTTTTTCTGGAGCAATGACATCATGGTGTTCTTCTTGACTAAACCTCATACTCATGGGGTTCTTGAGGAAGGCTGGACCAGTGAGCCAACATGTGTCAGCTAGTTGGCCTGCTCTAACAGACCTTGAACCACAGTCTGCTGGATTTAGTTCTGAAGGCACAAATCTCCATTGTTGAGGTTGTGATGATCGTCTGATTCTTTGGACTCTGTTGCTCACAAAGACATAAAATCTGCGTTTCTCATTGTGTATGTAGCCCAACACTACCTTGCTGTCTGTAAAAAACCTGATTTCATCCAGGTCAAGGTTAATCTCGTTGACAATTACCTCAGCCAGTTCCACAGCTAGCACAGCTGCACACAGCTCTAGCCTGGGAATGGTAAGCTCCTGAACGGGAGCAAGCTTTGCCTTTCCTAGGACAAACCCGACTTCATAGTGACCGTCATGGTGTTCAAGCCTTAGATATGCAACAGCTGAGATTGCGTTCACAGATGCATCTGAGAAAATGCAAAGCTCTTTGCGTTTTGCAGTTGAAACAGGAAAAGAGGCATAGGTACGTGGAATGCTCAGCTCTTGCAAAACAGACAAAGACTTATGCCATCCTCTCCACTCTTCCAATTTGGTTTCAGGCAAAGTCTTATCCCATTCTGCATTTTCTGCTGTAACACTCCTGAGGATCATTCTCCCTTGGATGGTGACTGGTGCTAAAAAGCCGAATGGGTCAAACAAGCTGTTTACAGTGGAAAGAACACCACGTCTTGTGAAAGGCTTTGGGCTCTCTGGGATTTTGAATGTCAAGGTGTCAGACTTGATGTTCCAGATGACACCTAAGCTGCGTTGTTGTGGAAACTCATCTGTGAAGAGATCCAAGTCCTTGACGTCCTTGGCTCTATCCTCAGCAGGAAAATAGCTCATGACATCAATGCTGTTCGATGCAATCTTGTGTAACCGTAAGTTAGAAACTGCTAACGTGTCCTGAATCTGCTCAACAAGATTGATGGCTTCTGTTGCTGAAGAGAATGACAGTAAGGCATCATCCATGTAGAACTCTCTCTCTACTAAGTGCGTTATCTTGTTGCCATAGAGCTGCTCTTGTTCCTTTGCTGCCCTCCTAAGCCCATAAATGGCAATCGCAGGAGAGGGACTATTTCCAAAAATATGGACTCTCATCCGATATTCCACCACTTCACCGTTTGGGTCGTTGGCCTGGTACCACAGAAAGCGGAGCACATCACGACAATCTTCTCGTACCACAAAGCAGTGAAACATCTGCTCTATATCCGCAATAACAGCTATTGGCTCTCTCCTGAATCTTAAGAGTACGCCAATGAGACTGTTGCCAAGGTCTGGACCTTGCAGAAGAACATCATTGAGGGAAATCCCATCGTACTTTGCAGATGAATCAAATACGACACGTATTTGGTCTGGTTTTTTTGGGTGATAAACACCAAAAATGGGCAAGTACCAGCACTCCTTGCCTGCTTCGAGGGGCGGTGCGAGCTCGGCATGACCATTGTCGAGCAGCCTTTGCATAAACTCAAAGAAGTGTTGTTTCATCTCTGGCTTTCTTTGAAGAGTGTGCCGAAGTGATGTAAAACGCTTAACCGCATACTCTCGGTTGTTGGGAAGGCGCCGTCGAGGTTGACGGAATGGCAAGGGTGCTACCCAGCTGTTGGAATCATCTTGAAAGAATTCCTCTTCCATTAGGTCCAAAAAGATCTTGTCTTCAATCGAGGGTGCTAACTGATTGTCTTGGTCTGTCTTTTGAAAGACTGATCTCCCTGAAGTGAAATCAGGTTCACTGAGGCTGTAGTTGTCCTTAACTCTGATCTTGTTCTCACACTTTGACATCAGAGAAGGCCTTCCGTTGTCCAGAATGGATGTTTTCATACAACTGCCTGTAATAGGCCTGTGTTTCCCATTGATACAGACTTCACCGATGATGACCCATCCAAGATCGAGTTTTTGTGCAAATGGTTCACTGTCTGTACCACTTATCTGTTTTCGCACTTTGTGTACACACAACAAATCTCTTCCTATCAAAAGTAGGATGTTAGAGCTGTTATCCAGAGAAGGTATTTGATCTGCCATTTTCCTCAGATGTTGGTGGTGATAAGCAGCTTCTGGTGTGGGTATCTCTGATCTGTTGTTAGGGAGGTGGTCGCACTCAATGAGTGTGGGAAGTGGGAGACATGTTTTCCCATCAATGGATTCCACCATGAAACCACTGGCTCTTCTCCCAATGGCCTGCGTCACTCCCATACATGTACCCAAGGTATATGGTGCTTCAGTTCCTTGAATGTTGAAGATGTCGAAGAGTTCAGTTCTCGCCAATGACAAGTTGCTCTGGTCATCTAAAATGGCATACATTTTCCTTAATTCTTTGCGATGACCAGCAGGATACACATTAACTAAGCAAATCTTCGAACATGACCTGCTGCTACTACCAGCACCACAAACTTGTGTGCAGTTTGAAGTGATATCTTCCTTTTCCTCTTCCTCCCCGCCATCCTCTGTGGTCGACAAAGGTTGTGATGGCACCTGGGAGGGGTCTGTGACGTTTGGGTGAAGAGCTGCAATGTGTTTCCCGCTCCCACATTCTGTGCACTTCACTGGGACTTTGCAATTCTTCGCCTGATGACAAGTGGAAGCGCAGCATCGGAAACATAGCGAGTTTCCTCTGAGAAACTGAATACGCTCGTCCCGAGGCATTTTCAGGAAACCTCTGCATTTACTGAGTGGATGAGGTTTGTCATGAATGGGACATCTTCTGTTAAGATTCTGGTTGTCCTTTGCAGTTTCTTGATATGAAGATGGTCTTTCATGTGAAACACTTGTTTTGTTGGCAAACACTGGTGTTCTGATTTGTCCATGCTTCTCTTTCTTATGCAGAGGATTTGTAAGTTGAGAAAGATTAAAGCTAGGGTCATTCCTCTCCTCGGCTTCCCTACACACAAAATCCTTAAAAAAAGAGAAAGGTGGGAAACAGACAAAGTTCTCTCTTTTGTACTTTGAGCCTTGTGACGTCCAGCGTTCTTGGAGTGAGTATGGCAACTTTTCTACTATTGGCTGTATGCCTCTGGCTGTGTCCAGATATGCTAACCCTGGCAAAGTACCACCTTTCTTTGCAATCTCAACCTCTTGGAGCAAATCTGCAAGTTCTTGAAGCTTTTGGCTGTCTTTAGTCTGGACCTTTGGAAATGCCTCTATTTTGGAAAAGAGGGCATTCTCCAGTGCTTCTGCTGATCCGTACATTTTGTCTAGCCTTGACCAAATCGCTTTTAAACCAGTAATTGGCTGGCTCAAGTTGACGGAACGTATTTTACGTGCATGTTCACTAGACTCCTTTCCAAGATACTTAACCATCAGGTCCATTTGTTCGCTGTGGCTCAGCCTCAGTGGTTCTATGACACAGATAAACGAAGCTTTCCAAGCCTGATAATGCTCAGGTGTGTCATCAAATTTGGAAAGACCAGATGTCAACAACTGGTTACGTGCACGGAATCTTGCCAAGTCATCAGTTGTGTTCCTTGGATCGCTTTTTACATCATGTTGAAATGATGGCTGGTTTGGGAGAGAAACGTATGGCATTTGATTTGCAGGAGAGACATGAGGATGCAATAATTCCTGTGTATTGCCATGATGCTGATCCTGAGAGACTCTTGGAGCGTCGGCATACGTTTCTGGTTTGACCATATTATGAGATGGTGGTGCGTCAGAAGGACGAAGATATGAAAAGCTTGTTCGTTCAATATTGGGGTCTTCACCAACATTAACTGACTGCTGAGTTACGTAGTCTTCCATCCTATTTAATGTGGTTTCGTGTAGAGGGGCATAGTCGGTAACCTCCATATGTTGTGAACCCTCCATATCAGCTGCAGCTGCTTCCAATATAGCTGCTTCTGCATTTGCTGCTTCAGCTTCCCTCTCCAGACTAAGAGCATGAAGTGAAGCTTCAAGCTTTGCCTTCTGAATCTGAATATCCATTTCTCTGTTTGCAAAGGCCAACTTGGCTTTTGCAGCTTCTGCCTTTGCACGAGCCCTCGCAGCAGCCAGACTTGCAGATAAACATGTTGATGCACGAGATACTCTTGAGCGTCTCGAAACAAAAGAACTTACTGAGCCTGTTTCAAGAGTATCTTGACTTAATTGTGCTTCTGGAGCTTTCTCTTTGGAACACCCTTCTTCCATGTTTTCTCTGTTTCCTTAATTACCCATTAAAGTGGCGTCTTTTTACTGTCCTGGCCTCACTGAGCACGATATAACTGTCATGTACTCAGTTATTCAGGTAGCTAAACAATCTCCCATCCATCCACTAAGAAGCAGTCCGTATGAGCTTTAGCAGGTTTTAATGGGAAGAATGTAAAACTGAAAAACATAAAGCATCGAAGACACAATCAGTAAAACAATACAACATGGTACTGTTAATTCTATATATTCTTAAAAGAAGCTTTCTGCCTTTCATAAAGCCTAAATGGCCTTATACTTACAAATAAAACACAACAATACTTACAGACGTTGCCAAATGGAAGTAACCAAAGGAAAATGTAGCAGGCAGACCTCATGGCTGAGCACATGGTGAACAACTGAGAAATGAAACTTAACTCTCAACTAATATAGCTGCAATGCCACTATTGACCACAAGGTGGCAAAAAGAGTCACACAGAGGGTTCCAGCACATACACTAAAAGAGTATCTGTGCTGCAGTTGATATTAAATAATTTTTTTACATTGATCTAAGTTAATTATTTTGGTTTGGGGATTTTTATTATTATTATTTTAGTCAAATCAACTTAAAAACTCCTCGCTCTAATCTAAAACATGTTTTTACTTTCGCTCAAAGTAAATTTACTAAGTTATTTCAGCTTAGCATGCATGAAAAACAAAGAGGGCGGGGCTACTTTCAAATCATCAGGACCACAAAGGCTCATGGGAAAAGCAAATTCAACAGAAATGACCTTCTTATGATTGTTTTCCTTTAAATCTGAGTTAAGTGTTTATTGGCTTTGTTATGTTCACATTCAGAAGAAGTTGCTGAGAAATTCTGTTCAGTTTGGATGTTAAAGTTGCTCCATGATTGAAGGACAGTTCAAGGAGACAAATACATCATCACATTTAATGCAAACTCATTCCCAGAACGGAACCTACGTGATTCATGGGGAAGTTGTGCCCTGAAAAAATGTGAGGCCTCTTCTCTCCAACCCCTGCTGGCCTGTCTTGATGACGTGAAAGCCTGGATGGCCCTTAATTTCCTCAGTTTCAACCAGGACAAAACTGAGGTAATTGTTTTGGCCCCAGTAGCTCCTGTGAAGCCGGCCCTGTTGACTTGGCTCCATTGGCAGCTCATACAAAGTCTACTGTCACCAACCTGGGTTTTAGGATGGACAGTGACTTTAAATTGGACCGTCAAATCAGTGCAGTTGTTAGTTCATGTTTTTCACCTTCGACAGCTCTCGAAGGTGAAACCTTTTCTCTCATGTGAGCACTTTGAGAAAGTGATCCATGCTTTTATTATCTCTCGTTTGGATTATTGTAACTCTCTCTATCTTGGAGTGAGCCAGTCCTCCCTCGCCCGTCTCCAGTTGGTTCAGAATGCTGCCGCCCGTCTGCTTACTGGAGCACGTAAGAGGGAACACATCACTCAATCCCGCCTTCCTCCATTGGCTGCCTGTGCACTTTAGGGTCCATTTTAAGCAGTGGTGAAAGTAAGATAAGATTCTTGCAGGAACTGTGCAAGTAGAATTTTTTTTTTTTTGCTTTTCTTTGCGTGCTCGCATCATACCAAGAGCGTGCTCTTTTCTGACTGATTTTTCAGTCTTGTACACATTCATAGGAGCATAATGTAACATATCAGACACGTCATGCAATAGATGACAAGTTATAGGCTACATTTATTTTCAGGTTAAGTTCTCATTCAGGAGAGAGAGCATCAGAACAATAACTTCAACATCACTCAAGTTTTTTCTCTGTTGTGAGAAAGAACACGTTGAGTTTCCTCACTTCCATTTTTATTTGTTTGCCAAAGGACTTACCACACATATCAAATAAAATAGGTTAAACCATTGTCCACCTTAACTTGAGACTAATCCTATTTTTAATCTAACAGGTACCAGACTAGTTAGAAATTAGACTACTGTGTCAACCATAGTCACTCAGTGTATGATGTTCCTCTGCAGAATGACAGTAACACTTTAAATAATCTACACCTGTAAAGTTAATTGCATACTGAGTATCATAAGTAAAATAGAAATCTTAAAGCATCACCTGCATGTTTAGTTTGTACTTAAATTGTACCTGGAGGTTCCTGGTCTGATTCCTGACTGCTGCTGTCCACCACTGCTGACTGCAGTCCTCTTGCAGCTGCTTACAGGCAGACACTGCTCCCTTTTCCATCTTAGATAGATAGATAGATAGATAAGTTTATTGGTCACATGCAAAGCTAAAACCAAGGTTCAAAACAGTGCAGTGAAATGCAAAAAAACCGAACTCTCGACTGTACCAATGTAACAATAGAATTAAAGTAAAAATATCATAAAGTACCCTCAAGTGCCCCCCCCCCCCCCCCCCCCAACACACACACATACAAAAGTAAAACATCGCTCACAATAATAAATAAACTAAAATAGGACACACTAATACATAAAGCTTAAAAAGCTTAGAATCATGACATGTTCATGAGCCTCACTGCCTGTGGAAAAAAGCTCCTTTTCAGCCTTTCAGTCCTGGCTTGGAGGGAGCGCAACCGTCTGCCTGAGGGCAGCCATGCAAAAACGGGTGTGAGGATGGTAAATGTCCTTCATAATCCGGGCTGCCCGTAATCTACAGCGATTGTCATAAATAGCCTGTAAACCGGGCAGAGGTGCTCCCAAGATCTTTTCAGCACACGGATGACTCTGCTCAGGGCTTTCCTGTCCTGGATGGTACAGTTGCCCAGCCACACTGTAATGTTCCCCATAAGCACCGACTCCACAATTGCAGTGTAAACAGTCCTCTGCAACACTGGGGAAACTTTAAACTGCCTCAGTTTTCTGAGATGGTACAACCTCAGTCTGGCTTTTTAGCCAGTGCTGAGGTGTGTGTGGTCCAGGACAGATCCTCTGTGATGTTCACTCCCAGGTATTTATAGCTGTTCACTCTCTCCACTAGAGTCCCACTGATGTTAACAGGTGTGTAGCTGTTCCTCTCCTTCCTGAAATCCACGACTATCTCCTTGGTCTTGGAGACATTCAGGTCCAGATTATTGTTTTTACACCAGACAGCCAGCTGCTCTACCTCTGTTAAATAGGCAGTCTCGTTGTTGTTAGAGATCAGTCCCACCACCACTGTATCATCTGCAAATTTAACAATGGTGTTGGTGCTGTGTTGTGCTGTACAGTCATGTGTATACAATGAGTACAGGAATGAGTACAACTTTTCTTTGTAAGAAAAGTTCAAAAGTCACCCATAATTCCAGCTATTCAGATTCAGTAATTTACTATTTATGCAATGGCTATATATGCTATATAACAAATGTTTTTAATCTTAATGGGATTTTAAATAAAATATCATACAGCCTAAAGAATTCAGCATTCATATCATTAATTATATTGCTTTATGTAGTTAACCATCTTCTAGAATTTGTAATATCCTTTGTTACAACTTTAAACTTTTGTTTTATCAAGTTAGTTTTATCCATCAGCTCCTACTTATTAAGCTGGTGGTGCTGGATGATCTGTTGTCTCACCTGCTCATTCACTGACAAACATGTCGGTTATCTTCCAGAACTTTGCAACATCTCTGGCCTGTGCTTTTTTCTTTCTTTTTAAGACTCCTCAGCTTTATTTTTGCCTTTTCGATCTCGCTCTGCATCTGCAAAGGTGCGGGGGGAGGGTAAGAAGGGGGGCAGGTGCGCGTGTCCAACGTTGTCACATACAGTAGGGTGTGTTTGTTTCTGTCCAACGTTGTTACGTTGTGTGAGCTCCAGCGGGGTACAGTAGATGCCCTGATGAGCAGCATGACGGATTGTTTATCTAAATATCAAGCGCGACCTGACTGTGTGCAATCACTGAGCAGCCAGTTCGGCGGGCAGACCGCGAAACGTCTCGGTGCTCCCGATGGTCAGCCCGCCAGTCGGGAAAGTTGCTTTGCGTAGCGTTCCGGTTCCGTTCCGATAGGAGAGGTCCGAACATTTCTTACCGGAACGCAGTTCCGGGGCGTTCCGGCTTACTTTCACCTCTGATTTTAAGATTCTTTTATTTGTTTGTAAGTCTTTGAATGGCCTCGCCCCGTCCTATCTCTCTGACCTCCTCCACCCCTACGCCCCTGCACGGTGCCTCCGGTCGGCTGATCAGCTGCTCCTTGAGGAACCGAGGTCCAGGCGTAAGCTCTGAGGGAACCGGGCCTTTTTTGTTGCTGCCCCCAGGATGTGGAACAGTTTACCGTTCCACATCAGGCCTCCTCACTGGCTGTTTTCAAAACAAACCTCCAAACCTACTTCTATGGTTTGGCTTTTAACTCAACATGAGAATCGGCTCTTGTATTTGTTTTAGTTTATTTTTTAATGGTTTCAAACGTATTTAAACCCACTTTTACCACTGGCCTTCACCCAGCACCAGACCCTGCTTTGTTTTTAGTTGTTTCTATTGTTAGTTGATTTGATTCTGATTTCTGCCATGTTCAGCACTTTGTGTTAGCTGTGGCTGTTTTTAAAGTGCTATATAAATAAAGTTGTATTGTATTGTATTGTACAAACTCTACCTGTGTAAAGTTGTACTAAAAAACAAACATTAATACAGTAATGTCAGTTTTTAGACCAGCCATTAGTGACTTCTCTCCTGAAGAGTTCGCAACAGTAATATTAACAGTTTTTACCGTACATCTAGGAGACTTTCTTGTTATTTTACATTTTAACGTCCTTCAATAAACCTTGAAATGGCAAAAAAAAAAAAGAACCCCAAAGATTTCATGTAAAAGCAAAGTTATAAACTGTATTTTTATCATGGAAAATTACTGTATTTTTATGAGAAAGTTTTTTTCTGTAATTTTACAGTATTTTTTCTGGCGCCCCAGCTGCCAGAATATTACCGGTTTTTTTGTTTTGTTTGTTTTTTTTTTTTACAGTGTGCAGGTTCAGTCGGCTAAAGGCATAGACATCAATAGACCCCACATCCGCGGGGGTTGAGACGTGCCGACAGAGCGGCCATCTTGGGTCAGACCAGGCTGCCGTCAGAGTGAATGCGCGCCTGTTGAGGAAAGTGGTGTTTCTCATGTTCAGACCTGCTGAACCTCCGTGAATTTTTAGCCGATTATAAATGATCTGACTGAAAATGCCGCCCTTTTACGGGCTGTACGGGACTATTTGACTGAATGAAACGATTGCATAGCTTATATATGGCATTTTGTTTATGTGTTGACAGCAGCAAACCTGCAAAGAGCTCCACTTTTCTTCAGATAGAGTATAAACCTGATCTCATGTGATTATATACACTGTGTGTGTATATATATATATATATATATAATGCATGTGTGTGTTTTATTTTGTTCTTTTTTATTGTGTTATTGAAACACTTTAAGCCTGACACAATAAATTTTAATTAATCAGTTAATGATCAAGTAATTCATTCGCATTTATTAATTCATAATGTGTTAAATAATCCATTGATTATTAATTCATTGAGTTATTTGTTGGGTTATTAATATTCATGAATAATATTCACTTATTAATTAAGAATTGATAAATCAATAATTCATTCATTTATTCTAAACTTTGTTAAGAATGTACACAGAATACATAGTAATAAAAGAGTAAGTACATTACAAAGGGAAAAGGAAAGAAAAGTAAATAAATAAAACCCAGTGTCAGAACGTTGCATGAGAGTGCTGAAATGTGATTCTGGAACTCTGAATCCAGTTTGAATAAAGTTTGACTTTATTCGCTTCCGTTTAAATTGTTTTGGTTCTAAATAAATAAATGTTATCCAAATAAAGTTTTTTTCCAGTTTGTCTTGGTTATTGAAATGGTAAGAGTCATGTAAGTGCTCAATGTGAAATTTTTATTTTATTTTTTAATTGTCTTACATGTGATTAATCTGAGATCTGAGGATCCTTCATTCATTCTGACAACTGACTGTCTGAACTGTGGTCTGACCCAAGATGGCCGCCCCATAGCACGTCAGCCTACGGCCAGCCGCGTCCAATGGGGTGTCTACGTGTATGATGTCTATGGTTAAAGGTATATTTTTGCTTGATATAGATAAAAAAAAAAAAAAACACTTTTTGCAATGGTCTTACACCAGCTGAACTTCTATAGAAATTTCCAATTGCAGTGAATCATTGAATAAACATAACTATGTGGTACAGGGGTGGACAATGAAACTGAAACAGCTGTCATTTTAGTGTGGGAGGTTTCGTGGCTAAATTAGACCAGCCTGGTGGCAAATATTCATTAATTGCACATTGCACCAGTAAGAGCCTAGTGTGAAGGTTCAATTAGCAGGTAAAAAGCACGTTTTTGCTCAAAACATTGCAATGCATACAACATTGTATCAGAGTTCAAAAAGAGGACAAATTGTTGGTGCATGTCTTGCTGGCACATCTGTGAGCAAGACAAGTCTTTTGTGATGTATCAAGAGCCACAGTATCCAGGGTAATGTCAGCATACCACCAAGAAGGATGAACCACATCCAACAGGATTAACTGTGGACGCAAGAGGAAAAAGCTGTCTGAACGTGATGTTCGGGTGCTAACCCGGATTGTATCCAAAAACGTAAAACCACAGCTGTCCAAATCACGGCAGAATTAAATGTGCACCTCAGCTCTCCTGTTTTCACCAGAACTGTCCATCGGGAGCTCCACAGGGTGAATATACACGGCCGGCTGCTAATAGCCAAACCTTTGGTCACTCGTGCCAATGCCAAACGTCGGTTTTTCAATGGTGTAAGGAGCACAAATCTTGGGCTGTGGACAATGTGAAACATGTATTGTTCTCTGATGAGTCCACCTTTACTGTTTTCCCCACATCCTGGAGAGTCACAGTGTGGAGAGAGCCCCAGAGAAGTGCACCACCCAGATTGTTGCATGGCCAGAGTGAAGCATGTGGGTGGATCAGTGATGGTTTGGGCGGCCATATCACGGCATTCGCTTGGCCCAATACTTGTGCTAGATGGGCGTGTCACTGCCAAGAACTACCGAACCATTCTGGAGGACCATGTGCATCCAAAGGTTCAAACATTGTATCCTGAAGGCGGTGCAGTGTATCAGGATGACAATGCACAAATACACACAGCAAGACTGATGAAAGATTGGTTTGATGAACATGAAAGTGAAGTTGAACATCTCCCATGGCCTGCAAAGTCACCAGATCTAAATATTATTGAGATACTTTGGGGAGTTTTGGAGGAGCGAGTCAGAGAGCGTTTTCCTCCACCAGCATCACGTAGTGACCTGGGCCCAGTTGTTCAAAACTGGGTTATTTTTTAACCAGCCGTTAAATACACATTTAGCCGACCGTTAACTTTAACAGTCCGGTTATGTTGTTATTCAAAACTCCGTTAACTTTAACGGTGTGTTATCTTAACGTTAAAGTTAACACACCTAAGGACCGCCGCTAAAGTCTTAACGGTGTGGTTTTCTCTCATTATGCCGTTTGTTGCTAACGCTACGTTCATGATGCCGGTTCAGAGAAGGAAGGACGGCGGTTATTGTGGCTTTGATTTTGACATCGGGGATCATTCTAACGAGAAAGCTGCGCACCGCCACGGGAAAGAATGCATATGTAATCCTTTGCGAGTCGATTTGGAGCGTGCAGCGAACTGTGGACACGACGGACTCACTATTTAGAATGACATTTTCTTCGTCAGCAGAGAAATTT
>JALJCO010001014.1:0-7500 GCA_023101725.1 Atherinomorus stipes
AACAAACATCTCTAATCAGTATTCGTCAGTTCCATCTCTGCAGCGGAGCCATACCTTCACGCTAAACACGTTTCAGTGCTAAAAACAGCTGTTTGATATGAAATGAAACTTTAAGACAGATTAGGGTAAAAAAACGGGGATATATCGTCATCTAAAACAAACATTTGGTGATATGACATCTGGTCCGTATGGCCCAGCCGTGTCCTGTTGCATTTCCCGTCCCGACTCGCCTGCTTCCATCCGGTTACCTGCTGCACCTGTTTCTCAGTGCTAGTTAGTCTCTTGTACTCCCGGTTTTCGCTTGTTCGTAGCCAGTTCGCCGTCGTAACCCCCCCGTGTCCCTCTGGTTCCTGGTGTCTTGGAAGTTGTCAGGGTCCTGTACCTGCCTCCGGCCTTGTCCTGCATTCAGGTCCACTGCTCGCCGCTCTCTGAGAGGCGGGACTAGCGGGAACAAACTGAACCGGAGAGAGCCAATCAGAGAAAGACGGAAGTGACGCTAACGTCCTTCTGTCAGAGCAAAGCCTCCAGCACAGCCAGTTGTGGTTTTAACCCCCTAACATCTGAATTTATGAATTTTTGCTTTGAAGCAGATGATGAATCAAGTTGAGATTGTTAATTTTACCACAGCACATAAAGTAGATAGTACATTTAAAATTATACATAATTTGATGCAAATTTGCGACACCTTTGGTCAAAAGTAATGAAATAAAGATAAAACTGATTTTTCATGTCTTAGGGGACGGGAAAAGGTTTTGGTAGTGTTACAAAACTATTTTCCGGTGTCCTGACTTTGACACCACTTTTTATCACTATTGTTAAATATCATACTTCATAGCATAGAATAGATATACATAAATATGTGATGTATAAAAGTATATACCGTATTTTCTGGAGTATAAGTCGCACTTGTTTTCATGGTTTGGCTGCTCCTCGACTTATAGTTCAGCGCGACTTATATTAAAATATATACAATTTATTTGTAAGTGTTAATTGATGCTGACGACATGAGCCAAAGAGTAAACGTTACCGTCTGATGTCACATGATGGCGCTCTAAGCTTGTGACGACTATTTTCTTCTGCTCCAAAGGGTAAAGATCCCAAAACGCCTTATCTCAGCGAGAGGAGTTCATTTTGGACGTGTGGCTGTACGAGCTGGAACATGATCATCCTTCTTAATAATGACGTTTATGATCATTTGCAACCGTTAACTCTGGAATCAGAGTGATCGGGAAGTTTTAACAGAAACAAATAGGATACGAAGAATCCCGGTTATTTACAGCAGAGGACCACCACTTATAGTCCAGCGCGACTTCTATGTTTTTTCCTCTTCATGACGCATTATTTGACTGGAGCGCATCAGCCTGGCGTGCACGCCAGGCCACGATTCTAGGGATGGGAATTGTTAAGATTTCAGCGAATCCGGTTCCATTATGGATATCACTTTACGATTCGGTTCCTTATCGGTTCTCTTTGACTGATGAAATCTAACGAACGGCTTTGGTTGCAGTTACTCTTTCATTTAAATCTGCATCAACCTTTTCCTTCAGCTTCAACTTAAAGCTGACTTCAGTGAAAAAATGACTCCTAAAATACAACTGCAGTGATCAGCGTTTGTACAGAAAAAATAGCATGTTTCTCTTTTAATGAAGGATACAAGATCTTTAAATAAGTTAGACTTTTTACTCCTTTTGAGCATGTTGAATTTAAACGAGGTATTATGTGTAAATATGTTCGTGTTCAAACGTTCAAAACAAACTAAAGACTAAAGGTTAATATGACATCACAATACTCATATGAATAATCTCTGACATTAGGGAGTTTTCGTTTCAGACGGAAGACGTGCTGAGGCTCCCCACCGAGCGCCACCGCGGTTGCTTAGCAACGTACGAAAGGCTTCTAAATTCCGACAAACTAGCTGCTGTGTGGCCAAATGTTGGAGGTGTTTCCTCCCCTCTGATGTCATCAACGTTCCGTACGTGGAACTCGCGCTTATATCGTGTTTTTTCATGAAACACAACTCAACTTTTGGAGCACGTTTGCTGCGACGCCATGTTGGAGACGCGTACGTGACGTCATCGCGCAAATGCGTCCGACGTTTATGGAACCGATGGAGAGGAATCGTTTGCAGCAGATGAACGATTCAAACGACAAAACCAGTTCTTGATTCCCATCGCTAGCTACGGCACCTCTGCTGCATCTGTCGGACCTCTGGAGAGACCTGCTGTAGAGACATTTTAAAGCAAACACAAAACACTGAGAGTGGTTCTGGAGTTTGGGATCATCAGCATGGCTTCAGCTTCCTGGTCTGTCATCAGACCAGCTCACCGTGGGAACTGGAAGTCACACGGCTGCTGAATTATCATCACGCTGTCCATCATCAGACGTCTCTCAGAGCGGGGGCGTTAATTTCACTGAAATATTTGCCAGAATTCTTTTATTAAAGGATCTTTCTGTAAATTATCTGTAATCTTTCTGGCAACCTGGTCTGGTTCTCCAGATTCTGCCTCTCACTTGCAGTTCCAGCGCTGAGGCCCCCGGTGCTCATCTCCGTTTCTCATCCAAGTGGGGGAAAATAAAATCTCATCACTCTTCACGCCCACATGCCCCCCCCCCAGAGACGGGGGTCGCATGTAAGAGAGTCCCTCTGATCCATAAAAGGTTCGGGATGAAGCCGTTATAAGTCTGCTGGTGAGCTGTGGCTGCTCTCCAGCCTCGTGCTGGGGGGTCACAGAAGAACAAACAGTAAAACTCCTAAAGCACCCCCCATAGGAGTCCTCTGATCCATAAAAGGTTCGGGATGAAGCCGTTATAAGTCTGCCGATGAGCTGTGGCTGCTCTCCAGCCTCGTGCTTGGGGGTCACAGAAGAACAAACAGTGGAAAACTCCTAAAGCACCCCCCCCCCCCCCAGCAGCTTCACCGTGATCAATGGTAAAGTGATGCTCGCAGTGGATCCATTACCGAGCAGCCCGGCTGCCCCACACGGCTATTTATTACCTGGGAACAGATTGCTGCATGTGCTGGCCCGGTGGCCTCAGGGAGGGGGGGGGGGGGCCTAATTCTCCCCTTAATGCATGAAGGTTTTATTGAGCCCTGCACTGTTGAGCTGATGGAACTCGTAAATAGCATCAGAGAAGGCGGGGGGAGTCATTCATCCTCATTTCCACCTCCTCCGTCATCTTTTTGGGGAACAAGGTACAATCGGAGAAACCGAAGTCGGTGTTTCGCTCTTTATCGCTGCATGTAGTTTACTTTCACACAAGAACCTGTTTAATAAGAAAACGGAGGGGAAAGAGGAGAAGTGAGGCAAAAAGCTGAGAGAGGAGTCACGCTGCAAAAACGCAAATCTGACCAAGTAGATTTTCTCATTTCCAGTCAAAGTGTCTCATCACACTCAGAATAAGACGAAATTACCAAAGAGAAACATTTCAGTGAGATAAAGGAACTTGTTTTACGGCAAATGCATCTTATTTCAAAAAATCTGATCCAGAAAACTTTGCTTGCTTTGTTGGCAGAATGTTTTTTTCTTTTTTTTGCTCATTACAAGCAAATAAATCTTTTTGAAAATGTATTTTTAGAGTAGCAGTGTTTTTTTAATGGTAGACGGAGATGGAGGGATTCAGGCTCTGCATTTGACTCATCTGTGGATGAACCGTGTCTCAGCGCCCGGGGGGCAGCTGGTGGGGGACGAGGACCTCGCTCAGGTTTAGCCTTGGTGCCATGCCCGGTCCAAAGCCCACCTTTGAGCCACTATGCTGCCATCTCCCTAAATAAAAACGTATATTAAACCAGGCGCTCCTTAGGAACACCTGCTTAAACACAAACAAAAGTTAAGGTCGTGAGTAAACTGGTAAATATTCTAAGTTGATATCAGCAAACATTTAAAACTACGTTGAACTAGAAAAGCAGTCGGAGAGCTCGGACCTCCTCCCAGCAGCTCCACGTATGTTTGTGTGTTCTGGATCATCGTATCCTGAACTTTCTCTGATCCGGATCAACTTTGGAAACATTAGAACTCATTCAGATCCTTTCCTGTAATCTTTCACCTACACTCGGCTCATTCGTACGGAGTTATACGGAACGATTCCACAAACGTGTCCTATCAGGGTGATGATGATGTAAGACTGTTCAGGCGTTGGTAAGGAGGTCTGATGTTCACCATGGGGGGGTCAGTCAGACACGCAGTCGCTGGTACAGTTAACTGTCTTTACTGGTCACTGAATCACAACAGCACAGTAATGCAGCAAACGACAGGCTTCCAGGTGGAACTGCAGGTAGTTCAGGTGAATGTGGATGGAAGTGAGTTTGGTCTATAAACACAGAAATACAAAGAAGCCATGAGGAACATTCGTTCAGCACATAAACACATTCAAGATATTAATTATTACTAATAAATCCTTCCAGTTAGGACTAAACATGCATATGTGTCCAAGGCTAACAGTTGCAGTAACTGGCATGTAGCAGGTTAGCTAGCTTATTAGCATAAACAGGCTCATGGTGAACGGAGGAAACTTCTGAATAAGCAGATCAGATAAATAACATTAAAGCTAAATAAACAGAAATACAACCTGTTCTAGCAGTAAATCACCGACGCACACAGTTCACCATCTTCACCTGCTACACGTCTGTCCAACTGTCCTCTGTCCACGTCTGTCCAACTGTCCTCTGTCCACGTCTGTCCAACTGTCCTCTCTCCACGTCTGTCCAACTGTCCTCTGTCCACGTCTGTCCAACTGTCCTCTGTCCACGTCTGTCCAACTGTCCTCTGTCCATACGTCTGTCCAACTGTCTTCTGTCCACGTCTGTCCAACTGTCCTCTGTCCATGTCTGTCCAACTGTCCTCTGTCCACGTCTGTCCAACTGTCCTCTGTCCACATCTGTCCAACTGTCCTCTGTCCATGTCTGTCCAACTGTCCTCTGTCCACATCTGTCCAACTGTCTTCTGTCCACGTCTGTCCAACTGTCCTCTGTCCACGTCTGTCCAACTGTCTTCTCTCCACATCTGTCCAACTGTCCTCTGTCCACATCTGTCCCACTGTCCTCTGTCCACGTCTGTCCAACTGTCTTCTGTCCACGTCTGTCCAACTGTCTTCTCTCCACATCTGTCCAACTGTCCTCTGTCCTGGTCTGTCCAACTGTCCTCTGTCCTCATCTGCTCGCTCTGTCCTCGTCTGTCCAACTGTCTTCTGTCCACGTCTGTCCAACTGTCTTCTCTCCACATCTGTCCAACTGTCCTCTGTCCTGGTCTGTCCAACTGTCCTCTGTCCTTCATCTGTCCTCTGTCCTCGTCTGTCCAACTGTCTTCTGTCCACGTCTGTCCAACAGTCCTCTCTCCTGGTCTGTCCAACTGTCCTCTGTCCTCGTCTGTCCAACTGTCCTCTGTCCACGTCTGTCCAACTGTCCTCTGTCCACGTCTGTCCAACTGTCCTCTGTCCTCTGTCCAACTGTCCTCTGTCCTCATCTGTCCAACTGTCCATCTGTCCAACTGTCCTCTGTCCACGTCTGTCCAACTGTCCTCTGTCCACATCTGTCCAACTGTCCTCTGTCCACGTAACTGTCCATCTGTCCTCTGTCCTCGTCTGTCCAACTGTCTTCTGTCCACGTCTGTCCAACTGTCTTCTCTCCACATCTGTCCAACTGTCCTCTGTCCTGGTCTGTCCAACTGTCCTCTGTCCTCATCTGTCCTCTGTCCTCGTCTGTCCAACTGTCTTCTGTCCACGTCTGTCCAACAGTCTTCTCTCCTGGTCTGTCCAACTGTCCTCTGTCCACGTCTGTCCAACTGTCTTCTGTCCACGTCTGTCCAACTGTCTTCTCTCCTCTGTCCAACTGTCCTTTGTCCACATCTGTCCAACTGTCCTCTGTCCACGTCTGTCCAACTGTCCTCTGTCCTCATCTGTCCAACTGTCCTCTGTCCACGTCTGTCCAACAGTCTTCTGTCCTCATCTGTCCAACTGTCTCCTGTCCTCGTCTGTCCAACTGTCTTCTGTCCACGTCTGTCCAACTGTCTCCTGTCCTTGTCTGTCCAACTGTCTTCTGTCCACGTCTGTACAACTGTCTTCTCTCCTGGTCTGTCCAACTGTCTTCTCTCCTGGTCTGTCCAACTGTCCTCTGTCCACGTCTGTCCAACTGTCCTCTGTCCACGTCTGTCCAACTGTCTTCTGCCACCAGGGGGCGCTCACGCCTCATCAGCAGCCTTTCCAACATGGCCTACCTCACAATGATAAAGAATCCTTCAGAACAGTTCTGGATCCAGAAGCTGATCCGGATCACCACCAACATGTAACGGCTTCATCTTTGGACTGAGACACACGGATGGTGAAGATTTCAGGTCCAGAACTTTTTACGTAAAGTTGCTGACAGACGGACAAACCAACTCTACCGAAAACAACAAAAAAGTCTCAGTTTTGTTTTTGTTATTGTTTTCTTTTGTTTTCTTTCTGAAAGGGCTCATTATCTTTTGTGAAGGCAGCAGACATGGAGAACTTAAAAGGAAGGATGGTGCCAGAGATCACCGTTACAGGCACGGGACAACATGTCAGCTGCTTCGGCCTCTTTGACATGTTGCTGTGTGATTGGCCTTTCATTTTTACGGCCTTCGATCTGCGCGGACCCTGCAGCTCTGAACACGGATGCAGACGTGCACCTACGCCAAAGCACGACCCTCCTTTAAGCAGGATTTACTCACCGGAAACAACGTTTGGAGGAAGAACTCCGACAAAACGAGCAGTCATGAAAATTCAAGTCAACAATGAAGATGTCGTCATTCTTCCAAACACGATCCGTTGTGTTTGTTATTTAGTGAAGCGATGGGTCATGTAAGAGCCCTAACCCTCTGACACAGAGGGACAGAACGGATTTGGGTTCCCCAGTTCGGTCCTACGAGGGCAGCAATCCTGCAAGTTTTCAATGTGTACCTGCTCAAACACACCTGACTTAAGTTGGATGGATCCAACAGGAGAGAGACGTGAAACCTGCGGCTTTGCAGCCCTCGTAGGACCGAAATATGCAACCCTGAAGGTGCAACCCCCAACTCTGCGAGTCACTGCCCATGTTTCCTGGAAGCTTCTGTGCGGTCAGATTTTCCTCAGCCTGAAACAGGACATGAACACGCTCTTCAGTCGCCTCCTGGTGCGATGGCCTACGTAGGTTATATTTATCAGTGATGTATGTGTGAGTATCTGTGCACGTGATCAGCTGATGAACGCAGAGCTTTCTCTTTCATGATCTCAGTAATGTTTAATAACGTGATGCAGGATGTTTTACCAAGCAGGCAGCCTGAGAGCATCATGTGACACCGTGCTACCGTCGTCAGAGATCTGGGATCCGATCTGGGATCAAAATCCAGGATTTTCCTGGAAGAACCAGCCAGAATCAACAGATTTCAGCCTCTGACACTTTTTACGGAAGCAGGAAACAAAGCTTTGAGTGTCTGTTCATTAAACCGTCTGATCTGGCATGTTTCTGTCGGGGTGGCATTGCGTCTGGAGCGTGGAACATTCGTG
>JALJCO010001014.1:12500-15231 GCA_023101725.1 Atherinomorus stipes
GCTTCGGGTCACCGGGGGGTTTGGGTCACGGGGGTTTGGGTCACCGGGGTTCGGGTCACACGGGGGTGTGGGTGCACGGGGGTTGGGTCACCGGGGTTCGGGTCACCCGGGGGTGTGGGTGCCGTTCGGGGTTTGGGTCACGATAAGTTTGGGTTACGGGAGTGTGGGTCACCGGGGGTTCGGGTCACCGGGGGTTCGGGTCACCGTGGGTTTGGGTCGGCAGGTGTGCACCCTAGGAAAAGCTCATTTTAAGTGTAAAACATGAGCGGCGTTGTTTGTGTCTGAAATAAAACAGAAAGCCGACATTTATTTCAGCTGTGATCGAGTCTTCCGTGACTCATGGCTGCAAAAGATGCAGCGGCTGGTGCGTGGCATCTGAAACACGAGCAGGAGCCCACCCATGTAGCTATTCTGGTATGTCTGGATCTGATTATGCACAACAGTCTCCAAAGATCTCGGTTATTAAGCTGCAAGGGAACGAGGGCGGTAGCAAAGCGCTGCGTTTGTTTGGACCGATCACGAATAAAAACATATCTTCCTCCGAACTTTCTGTCAGCCTGTAGCTGAAATATCCACACATGGACGCGGGTCAGACCTCGTGCACCAGCATCAAACCGATGGTCGTTCCCACACTTTCCCTGTTTCCACCGTCACTCCGTCTGAGTCAGCTTCCTCTGAAGGTCAGTTGTGTCTCTGACGATGACAAACAGGAGGAAGGTTTGTTTTCCTCCTCCAGCTCCTCATAATAAGCTCAGCACTGATGTTCTAACCTGCGACTACGTTCATGTTTGTGTGTTTTCACTCTGCTTGGTACCAGACTTGGGCCCGGTTCCTGCTTTTATCCCGGCCCGTACCGGGACCACCCTTCCAAATTCCTCCTGCGTCACCGACGGTCGTCCGTGCCAGTTGTTAACAGACGTATTGACCACATCGGGCGCTGCATAGGAGCGCCGTGGCGCAGCGTCAAAAGCTGCGATGCGTGGAGCGATCGTTTCAGCTTCTGTTCCATTTTCTGTACGAGCCACGGCCGAAGTTGTCAAGCCAGGCAGGAAAATAAGCAGGAACACGAGACAAATCTATCAAAATAAACCCATTTTCACAGTAAAAACACCCAGATAGGCTTAGAAAATGTTTAAAAGTCAGTGTTCAGAAAGGCGCTAATAAATAAAATTCGATTATTAAAACGCAATCTCTTTTTAATAGATCCAATGATATGGGAATGAGCTCTATGCACGACTCCACTACCTCCTGAAGTTAAGCTAGCTCCTCTGTTTCTGTCTCTCAGTACTGGATGAACTGATTAACCCAGGTGTGTCTGGCCAGTTACTGAGGTCGCACACGCCTGGGTTGAATCAGTCTGTCCAGTATTGACAGGAAGGCAGGAGACAGGAAACAAAGGAGCTAGCTTAAGTTCAGGAAGTAGTGGAATCGTGCATAGTATTTCTCCATTATGTCGTCATATGTATTGAAAATGCAAAGTGGAAAGATTCACACGCAGAAATGTCGTTTTCTGATCGTAAATAGTATGAAAGAAGAGCAGCAGATGTGGCAGCAGAGAAGCAGGACTGCTGCCAACTCTACGTCCGATGTGGACAGAAAGAGGAGCGAAACATCGACGAGAAAATCGGTGCGCTGCAGTTCGGCACGCTTACGCATGCAGCGAGTCCTCTCAATAAGTGGGACGGACTCTAACCTAACCCTAACCCGATCTTACGGGAACTGAAATTCCCCTCAGCCTGACAAACACTTCTAAAAATGACATCATCAGAGTGACATTAAAACTTTACCTCTAAAACATAGGTCCTCTTTAATAGTGTTCACATCGGCTGTAAACGATGTGGGTGACTTGCTGTTAAACTTGAGGAGCTGGAAGCTGCTCTGATCCCTGCAGCAGCTGTGTGAGCTGGTACAGCCTCCAATCTCTGTTCAGCTTTTGCATTTCTTTACAAAAAAGAAACTTATTCAACAGATTGAAGCTTGTTTAATTGCCACGGCACGGATAACGTGCTTGCTTCAGTATTCTCCCCTAACAGAGGCTGAGATTCTGTGTTTTTGTATTTGTGAGTTGGTCTTCTCTTATTTGTGGTGGTCTCAGACCACTCTGCTGTGATACACTGTTTTTTTTTTTTTTTTGGTTTTTTTTTAATTCCCCTACTCTTTATCTTTTTATTTCTCTGTACAGCTGCAGCTATGAGGTGGTGGGGTTATAATTAACATACAGGCAGTGCAGAATTATTAGGCAAATGAGTTTGTGACCACATCATCCTCTTTATGCATGTCGTCTTACTCCAAACTGTATAGGCCCAAAGCTACTACCAATTAAGCATATCAGGTGATGCATCTCTGTAATAAGAAGGGGTGTGGTCTAATGACATCATCACCCTATATCAGGTTTATTAGGCAAACAGAATTATTAGGCAACCCAACAAAAAAAAAAAAATCCTTGTAAATCTCACATTTGATGAGGGACCACAGGTTCTCTATGGGGTTCAGATCAGGTGAACAAGGCGGCCATGTCATTAGTTTTTCTTTCTTTTAGACCCTTTCTTGCAGCCACGCTGTGGAGTACTTGGATGCGAGTGATGGAGCATTGTCCTGCATGAAAATCAGGTTTTTCTTGAAGGATGGTGACTTCTTCCTGCACCACTGCTTGAAGAAGGTGTCTTCCAGAAACTGGCAGTAGGACTGGAAGTTGAGCTGGACTCCATGCTCAGCCTGAAAAGGCCCCACA